>JAXDDW010000415.1:0-21718 GCA_034670385.1 Hoplostethus mediterraneus | reverse complement strand
GAGTAACACACACACCCCCACACACACACACAAAACCACACACAACACACACACACGAGGTGACCTGAATCCTGACCTTCCTCACTAAAAAAAACTGATTTTCCTTTTGACAAAAAAATTTCCCATCATGAACAACTAAATGTCTAATGTTTTTAAGGTTATAAACCTAAAATAAAATCCACTGCAGTCTTTCGAAAGTAATTACAATCCAGAAGTAATATTGTTTTGTATGCAAGTTGAATCCTTGTTGTGTTGATGGAAGATCCCCGTTGGAGAAGTGAAGCCTTTTGACCTGACCTGAGTTGCAAAATGGATAGAAAATATAGTCAAGACATCGACAAGGTTAGAAATAATGATTTTTACCTAACGACAGTTGAACCATATGAACCATATGGGAGCCTGAATTGCTCTCTTTTGTTCTCTGATTGTAGACTGGAAGCAACCTTCCTCCTCCAAATGGTTTGAAAAAGTGTCATTCCCATACCAGGAGTTGAACCCTGGCTGCCTGGGTGAAAACAAAGAGTCTTGACCGCTAGGCCACATGAGACCTCCAATCCCTCTCTTGTTCTCTGATTGTCCACTGGCAGCAAGCTGCCTCCTCCAACAAGTCACTAAATGGTTTGATAAAGGGTTGACAAATAGCCCACATGACCTGCACCTTCCAGAGTGGCTGTATGTCCTGAGAATGAGGTGTGGCTCAGGAGGTAGAGCGGGTCGTCCTCTAATCTGAAGATCAGAGGTTTGATCCCCGCCTCCTCCAGTCTGCATGTCGGAGTGTCCTCGGTCAAGACACTGAAACCCAAATTGCTCCCGATGGTCAGGCCAGCACCTTGCATGGTGGTTCACTGTCATTGGTGTGTGTAAGTGTGTGAGTGAATGAAAGGCAAATACTGTAAAGCGCTTTGGATAAAATTGCTATATAACATTCCCATACCGGGAGTTGTACCAGGGCAGCCTGGGTGAAAACCAGGAATCCTGACCGCTAGGCCATATGGGAGCTTCAGCTTTTGTTCTCTGATTGCCGAATGGAAGCAAGCTGCACTCCGCCAAACGTGCCAAAGACGGCCACGGCCACTCTTCACTTAGTTGATGTTGCTCTCCGAAGACCAGATGGCTTGATGAAGAGTCACTCGCATAGCAGGAGTTGAACCTCCTCCAAGGATGCCAAAACCTCATCGAAGGTTGCCGAAATCTACCCTGCCCACTCAGCCAACCACAAGCACGTGGCCCTGAACCAATGGTCGACATGAATCACATACTGATTTAACACTGTAGTTGTGGCTCTCCGAAGACCAAATGGCTTGATAAGAGTCATTCCCATACCGGGAGTTGAACCCGGGCCGCCTGGGTGAAAACCAGGAATCCTGACCGCTAGACCATATGGGACCTTCAATGCCTCTCTTTTGTTCTCTGATTGTCGACTGGCAGCAAGCTGCCTCCTCCACCAAGTCATTAAATGTGTTTGATAAAGAGTCATTCCCATACCGGAGTTGAACCCGGGCCCCCGGGGTGAAAACCAGAACCCTGATGCTAACCCATATTGCCCTTTTAAATGCCTCTCTTTTTTTTCTTGATTGCGATGGAAGCAAGCTGCCTCCCCCCAAACGGCCAAAAGGCCCCCCTTATGTTTTTTGGCCCAAGGGGTTTGGGGGGTTTTTTTTGAAGGGAGTTGTTCCAAGAGAAAAACCCCTTGGGTTTTCCCCGGGAATTAAACCCCCCCAAACCAAACCAAGGTCGAAAAAATTTTATCCCAACAAACAAATTTAAAAAGGGTTAAAAATAAACGAGTTGTGGCCCTCCGGGAAACCTTTTGGCCCTTGATACCCAAAGGGCCCCCTTTCAAAATTTTAAAATCCCCCCTTTTAAACCCGGGGCCGCCGGGGTAAAACCGGTCCTCCCCAGCCTAGGGTTTTTCCCCCCTTTTGTTTCTGAGTGGAATCTGGGGAGAAACCCCCTTACAGGTTTTAGGATTGTTAAAAAGTCCCCCCCCCGGGGGGGATTGCCCCCCCGGGGGGGGGGGCCCCCTAAGGGTGGGGGGGTTTTTCCCGGGCCCTGCCAACGGCCTGGGAAAAGGTAAAAGGGGGGATTTTTATTGTGTTTTTGGTTCCCCAAAAAAAAAGGCCCCCAAATTTTTTAAAAATAAAACCAAAAAAATACGGAAAGTTGAAACCCCCCCTGGGTCCCAAACCTTACCAAGGCTCAAACCCCTCGTTTTAAAGAAGGGGGTTACCAAGCCCAAATTTATAAAATACCCCCATGGGATTTTAAAACCCCCGGCCGGGGAAAAACCAACCCCCCGGAAATTTTGGGGGCCCGGGGCCCAAAAACCCCCCCCCATTTTAAGGGAAAAAACCCCCACCGTTTAAATTTTTCCCCAAAGGGGCCCCATCCCCAAATTTTTTTCCCGAGGGTTTGGAAACAAGGCCTTTTAAAGCCTAAAAAAGGGGAAAAAATCCCCAAATTAACCCTTATAAAAGTGAAGGGGAAAAAAATTAAAAAAAAAAAGGGAAGCCCCCCCAACATCCCGGGTATGAAAAAAAAAAAAAATTAAAAAAAATAACCCCCTGGGGGGAAAAAAAATTTTTTTAAAATTTTTGGAAAAAGTTACCAAAAAGGGATATTCAAGGGGTGGGAAAATTGGGGGCCAAGAAAAAGGAAACCCTGGGGAACTAAACTGGGCCAGAAAGGACCCCCCGGCCCAATGGAAAACCCAAGGGCCCCTCAGAAACTCCCCCAAGGGGAACGCAACCCCCGGGGGGGGCTGAGGGGGGAACTCGAGACCCCCACCCCGGGCTCACCGACAAAAATACCCACCATGGCCACAGCAAAAGACCAAAAAAATAAACCCAGAGGCGGGCATACCATCCAGGATGCTAGGATACCAGGCCCTACCCTTTTAAAAGGCACCTATTAAACACCTTACTGGGGGCTCCCTTTACTCAAAAGACAGACGGGGCCACTCCCTCCTGGTCAAATGACAGAGAGAATAAATGGGTTTTTTAGCCTTGATTTAAAAGACGTCGATAAGCCTGCTCTCTGACGGGGGGGCGGCAGACTGTTCCATAATGGGAGCCCGGGGAAGAAAAAGCTCGTTACCTGCATTTTCTTTTTTACTGCTGGGGGTAGACAGGTGCCAAAACCCCAATCAAGGGGACGTGGCTTTGTTTTGGGATAATCAAATCGGGGGTAAATAGGACGTGCCCCCAAAAACCCCCCCCCCCGTAAAGATTTATATGAAATTAAAAACACCTTAAAGCCATCTGGCCCTTAATTGGTCCCTGAATAGGAAAAAAGGGAGTTTATGGTCGAATTTCCTAGTTTTTGGTGGATTCTGGCAGCCCCCTTTTTAAAACCCAAATTTTAAATTTTTTAGTTTGCCCCCTAGGTAAGCCTGAAAAAAAGGGGATTAATAACGATTCGGATGACGAAGGCTGTACTAAATTTTTTTGGCTCCTCGGTTTGCTGGGTTAATTTTTTGGGAAATGACAGGAAAAACGCGTTTTTTTGTGATCTCCTTAATGTGCCCTCGAATGAAGGGGTGGGTCGAATTTTACCCCAAAATTTTTTTAAAAAGTGGGGGGTCTGGGGGATTACACAACTATCAAAAATTGGAGTTTTCTCAATAAGTGTCTAGTCTATGGGCCCAATTTCATCTCATTTTGTTTCCCTTAAAAGTAGGAAGTTTTGGGCTCCAATATTGACCTCGATAGCAGGGCCCTTTGTTTTTGGAATTGGGGGTTTTTCGGTTGGTTTGCTGGGGTTAAATTTTTGGTGTCATCGGGTACAATGGAAATTAATTCCAAAAATTCGAATGGCCACCAAAGGGAGCATATAATAGAAATGCAGGGCTAGGACAGACCTTGCGGGGACCCAAAAGTCCAATTGCAACACCTGAGGTCTTTGTTGTAAAAGAGCATGTACTACAATAGGTAAGACCAAAAAAAAGAAAGGGGCTGATCCCCGGATACCCAAAATAATTTCAAAGCGGTTCAGGTATCGTATATCAATTGTGTCAAGGGGTGCGCTCAATCAAGTAGCAAAAGTGCGATTGTTTGGAGTTATAGCTAACAGAAGGTCATTTACCACTCGCGTAAGTGCAGTTTCGGTCGAGTGAAAGGATCTAAAACCCGATTGGAAGGGATCAAGTAGGTTATTTTTTGACAGAAAGTCTGTAAGTTGACTCGCTACTGTTCGTTCAAGTAATTTGGAGAGGAACGGCAGATTAGAGATTGGTCTATAGTTCTGGAGTACTTCGGGGTCAAGGTTCGGTTTTTTCAGTAGTGGCTTGATCACGGCCGCTTTAAAGGCAGAGGGCACAGTGCCAGTGGAGAGCGACTGATTGATCATATAAAGAATGGAGGGTCCTAGGATAGGAAAAACTTCTTTAAGCAGTTTAGCAGGCAGAGGGTCTAGCATGCAGGTCGTGGGTTTTGAAGACAGAGTTAGCTTGGTGAGAGAGTCTAAGGAAACTAACTCAAACTGTGAGAAAAGAGATTCAGTTTGGGAAACACCAAGTGGACTTCTCAGGGGTGCGACGGCACCACCAGTAGAGAGTGTACTGGTGATCTCATCTCTAATCAGCGTGATTTTCTGACTAAAAAAGGACATGAAATCATTTGGAGAAAACAGAACGCTATCAGAGGGGGAGGGATTCCGTGTTAGTTTAGTAACAGTGTCGAATAGAAACTTTGGGTTGTTTTTATTTGCACTGATTAACCTAGAGAGGTGTGCAGTTTTGGCTGACGAGAGTGCACATTTATAATTTAGCAGGCTATCATTCCAGGCAAGCCGGAAGACTTCAAGTTTGGTCAATCGGTCAATACCTCTCTTTTGTTCTCTGATTGATGACTCCTCCACCAAGTCATTAAATGGTTTGATAAAGAGTCATTCCCATACCGGGAGTTGAACCCGGGCTGCCTGGGTGAAAACCAGGAATCCTGACCGCTAGACCATATGGGAGCTTCAATTGTCCTTTTTGTTGTCTGATTGCCGAGTGGAAGCAAGCTGCCTCCGCCAAGCGTGCCAAAAACGGCCACGGCCACTCTTCACTTAGTTGTTGTTGCTCTCCGAAGACCAAATGGCTAGATGAAGAGTCACTCGCATAGCGGGAGTTGAACCTCCTCCAAGGATGCCAAAACCTCATCGAAGGTTGCCGAAATCTACCCTGCCCACTCAGCCAACCACAAGCCACGTGGCTCTGAACCAATGGTCGACATGAATCACATACTGATTTAACACTGTAGTTGTGGCTCTCCGAAGACCAAATGGCTTGATAAAGAGTCATTCCCATACCGGGAGTTGAACCCGGGCCGCCTGGGTGAAAACCAGGAATCCTGACCGCTAGACCATATGGGACCTTCAATGCCTCTCTTTTGTTCTCTGATTGTCGAGTGGAAGCAAGCTGCCTCCGCCAAGCGTGCCAAAAACGGCCACTCTTCACTTAGTTGTTGTTGCTCTCCGAAGACCAAATGGCTTGATGAAGAGTCACTTGCATAGCGGGAGTTGAACCTCCTCCAAGGATGCCAAAACCTCATCGAAGGTTGCCGAAATCTACCCTGGCCACTCAGCCAACCACAAGCCAAGTGGTGCTGAACCAATAGTCGACATGAATCACATACTGATATAACAACGTAGTTGTGGCTCTCCGAAGACCAAATGGCTTGATAAAGAGTCATTCCCATACCGGGAGTTGAAACCGGGCCGCCTGGGTGAAAACCAGGAATCCTGACCGCTAGACCATATTGGACCGTGAATGCCTCTCTTTTGTTCTCTGATTGTCGACTGGCAGCAAGCTGCCTCCTCCACCAAGTCATTAAATGGTTTGATTAAGAGTCATTCCCATACCGGGAGTTGAACCCAGGCCACCTGGGTAAAAACCAGGAATCCTGACCACTAGACCATATGGGACCTTCAATGCCTCTCTTTTGTTCTCTGATTGTCGACTGGCAGCAAGCTGCCTCCTCCACCAAGTCATTAAATGGTTTGATAAAGAGTCATTCCTATACCGGGAGTTGAACCCGGGCCGCCTGGGTGAAAACCAGGAATCCTGACCGCTAGACCATATGGGAGCTTCAATTGGCCCTTTTGTTGTCTGATTGCCGAGTGGAAGCAAGCTGCCTCCGCCAAGCGTGCCAAAAACGGCCACTCTTCACTTAGTTGTTGTTGCTCTCCGAAGACCAAATGGCTAGATGAAGAGTCACTCGCATAGCGGGAGTTGAACCTCCTCCAAGGATGCCAAAACCTCCTCGAAGGTTGCCGAAATCTACCCTGGCCACTCAGCCAACCACAAGCGGCGCTGAACCAATGGTCGACATGAATCACATACTGATTTAACACTGTAGTTGTGGCTCTCCCAAGATCAAATGGCTTGATAAAGAGTCATTCCCATACCGGGAGTTGAACCCGGGCCGCCTGGGTGAAAACCAGGAATCCTGACCGCTAGACCATATGGGACCGTCAATACCTCTCTTTTGTTCTCTGATTGACGACTGGCAGCAAGCTGCCTCCTCCACCAAGTCATTAAATGGTTTGATAAAGAGTCATTCCCATACCGGGAGTTGAACCCGGGCCGCCTGGGTGAAAACCAGGAATCCTGACCGCTAGACCATATGGGAGCTTCAATTGGCCCTTTTGTTGTCTGATTGCCGAGTGGAAGCAAGCTGCCTCCGCCAAGCGTGCCAAAAACGGCCACGGCCACTCTTCACTTAGTTGTTGTTGCTCTCCGAAGACCAAATGGCTTGATGAAGAGTCACTCGCATAGCAGGAGTTGAACCTCCTCCAAGGATGCCAAAACCTCATCGAAGGTTGCCGAAATCTACCCTGCCCACTCAGCCAACCACAAGCCACGTGGCCCTGAACCAATGGTCGACATGAATCACATACTGATTTAACACTGTAGTTGTGGCTCTCCGAAGACCAAATGGCTTGATAAAGAGTCATTCCCATACCGGGAGTTGAACCCGGGCCGCCTGGGTGAAAACCAGGAATCCTGACCGCTAGACCATATGGGAGCTTTAATTGGCCCTTTTGTTGTCTGATTGCCGAGTGGAAGCAAGCTGCCTCCGCCAAGCGTGCCAAAAACGGCCACTCTTCACTTAGTTGTTGTTGCTCTCCGAAGACCAAATGGCTAGATGAAGAGTCACTCGCATAGCGGGAGTTGAACCTCCTCCAAGGATGCCAAAACCTCCTCGAAGGTTGCCGAAATCTACCCTGGCCACTCAGCCAACCACAAGCGGCGCTGAACCAATGGTCGACATGAATCACATACTGATTTAACACTGTAGTTGTGGCTCTCCCAAGATCAAATGGCTTGATAAAGAGTCATTCCCATACCGGGAGTTGAACCCGGGCCGCCTGGGTGAAAACCAGGAATCCTGACCGCTAGACCATATGGGACTGTCAATACCTCTCTTTTGTTCTCTGATTGATGACTGGCAGCAAGCTGCCTCCTCCACCAAGCCATTAAATGGTTTGATAAAGAGTCATTCCCATACTGGGAGTTAAACCCGGGCCGCCTGGGTGGAAACCAGGAATCCTGACTGCTAGACCATATGGGACCGTCAATACCTCTCTTTTGTTCTCTGATTGATGACTCCTCCACCAAGTCATTAAATGGTTTGATAAAGAGTCATTCCCATACCGGGAGTTGAACCCGGGCTGCCTGGGTGAAAACCAGGAATCCTGACCGCTAGACCATATGGGAGCTTCAATTGGCCCTTTTGTTGTCTGATTGCCGAGTGGAAGCAAGCTGCCTCCGCCAAGCGTGCCAAAAACGGCCACTCTTCACTTAGTTGTTGTTGCTCTCCGAAGACCAAATGGCTAGATGAAGAGTCACTCGCATAGCGGGAGTTGAACCTCCTCCAAGGATGCCAAAACCTCCTCGAAGGTTGCCGAAATCTACCCTGGCCACTCAGCCAACCACAAGCGGCGCTGAACCAATGGTCGACATGAATCACATACTGATTTAACACTGTAGTTGTGGCTCTCCCAAGATCAAATGGCTTGATAAAGAGTCATTCCCATACCGGGAATTGAACCCGGGCCGCCTGGGTGAAAACCAGGAATCCTGACCGCTAGACCATATGGGACCGTCAATACCTCTCTTTTGTTCTCTGATTGACGACTGGCAGCAAGCTGCCTCCTCCACCAAGTCATTAAATGGTTTGATAAAGAGTCATTCCCATACCGGGAGTTGAACCCGGGCTGCCTGGGTGAAAACCAGGAATCCTGACCGCTAGACCATATGGGAGCTTCAATTGTCCCTTTTGTTGTCTGATTGCCGAGTGGAAGCAAGCTGCCTCCGCCAAGCGTGCCAAAAACGGCCACGGCCACTCTTCACTTAGTTGTTGTTGCTCTCCGAAGACCAAATGGCTAGATGAAGAGTCACTCGCATAGCGGGAGTTGAACCTCCTTCAAGGATGCCAAAACCTCATCGAAGGTTGCCGAAATCTACCCTGCCCACTCAGCCAACCACAAGCCACGTGGCTCTGAACCAATGGTCGACATGGATCACATACTGATTTAACACTGTAGTTGTGGCTCTCCGAAGACCAAATGGCTTGATAAAGAGTCATTCCCATACCGGGAGTTGAACCCGGGCCGCCTGGGTGAAAACCAGGAATCCTGACCGCTAGACCATATGGGACCTTCAATGCCTCTCTTTTGTTCTCTGATTGTCGACTCCTCCACCAAGTCATTAAATGGTTTGATAAAGAGTCATTCCCATACCGGGAGTTGAACCCGGGCCGCCTGGGTGAAAACCAGGAATCCTGACCGCTAGACCATATGGGACCTTCAATGCCTCTCTTTTGTTCTCTGATTGTCGACTGGCAGCAAGCTGCCTCCTCCACCAAGTCATTAAATGGTTTGATAAAGAGTCATTCCCATACTGGGAGTTGAACCCGGGCCACCTGGGTGAAAACCAGGAATCCTGACCGCTAGACCATATTGGACCTTGAATGCCTCTCTTTTGTTCTCTGATTGTCGAGTGGAAGCAAGCTGCCTCCGCCAAGCGTGCCAAAAACGGCCACTCTTCACTTAGTTGTTGTTGCTCTCCGAAGACCAAATGGCTTGATGAAGAGTCACTTGCATAGCGGGAGTTGAACCTCCTCCAAGGATGCCAAAACCTCATCGAAGGTTGCCGAAATCTACCCTGGCCACTCAGCCAACCACAAGCCAAGTGGTGCTGAACCAATAGTCGACATGAATCACATACTGATATAACAACGTAGTTGTGGCTCTCCGAAGACCAAATGGCTTGATAAAGAGTCATTCCCATACCGGGAGTTGAACCCGGGCCGCCTGGGTGAAAACCAGGAATCCTGACCGCTAGACCATATTGGACCGTGAATGCCTCTCTTTTGTTCTCTGATTGTCGACTGGCAGCAAGCTGCCTCCTCCACCAAGTCATTAAATGGTTTGATTAAGAGTCATTCCCATACCGGGAGTTGAACCCAGGCCACCTGGGTAAAAACCAGGAATCCTGACCACTAGACCATATGGGACCTTCAATGCCTCTCTTTTGTTCTCTGATTGTCGACTGGCAGCAAGCTGCCTCCTCCACCAAGTCATTAAATGGTTTGATAAAGAGTCATTCCCATACCGGGAGTTGAACCCAGGCCGCCTGGGTGAAAACCAGGAATCCTGACCGCTAGACCATATGGGAGCTTCAATTGGCCCTTTTGTTGTCTGATTGCCGAGTGGAAGCAAGCTGCCTCCGCCAAGCGTGCCAAAAACGGCCACTCTTCACTTAGTTGTTGTTGCTCTCCG
This sequence comes from Hoplostethus mediterraneus, assembly GCA_034670385.1. Taxonomy (NCBI): domain Eukaryota; kingdom Metazoa; phylum Chordata; class Actinopteri; order Trachichthyiformes; family Trachichthyidae; genus Hoplostethus; species Hoplostethus mediterraneus. Next base: position 11,950 of record JAXDDW010000415.1, on the reverse strand, counting down.
AAGACCAAATGGCTAGATGAAGAGTCACTCGCATAGCGGGAGTTGAACCTCCTTCAAGGATGCCAAAACCTCATCGAAGGTTGCCGAAATCTACCCTGCCCACTCAGCCAACCACAAGCCACGTGGCTCTGAACCAATGGTCGACATGAATCACATACTGATTTAACACTGTAGTTGTGGCTCTCCGAAGACCAAATGGCTTGATAAAGAGTCATTCCCATACCGGGAGTTGAACCCGGGCCGCCTGGGTGAAAACCAGGAATCCTGACCGCTAGACCATATGGGACCTTCAATGCCTCTCTTTTGTTCTCTGATTGTCGACTCCTCCACCAAGTCATTAAATGGTTTGATAAAGAGTCATTCCCATACCGGGAGTTGAACCCGGGCCGCCTGGGTGAAAACCAGGAATCCTGACCGCTAGACCATATGGGACCTTCAATGCCTCTCTTTTGTTCTCTGATTGTCGACTGGCAGCAAGCTGCCTCCTCCACCAAGTCATTAAATGGTTTGATAAAGAGTCATTCCCATACTGGGAGTTGAACCCGGGCCACCTGGGTGAAAACCAGGAATCCTGACCGCTAGACCATATTGGACCTTGAATGCCTCTCTTTTGTTCTCTGATTGTCGAGTGGAAGCAAGCTGCCTCCGCCAAGCGTGCCAAAAACGGCCACTCTTCACTTAGTTGTTGTTGCTCTCCGAAGACCAAATGGCTTGATGAAGAGTCACTTGCATAGCGGGAGTTGAACCTCCTCCAAGGATGCCAAAACCTCATCGAAGGTTGCCGAAATCTACCCTGGCCACTCAGCCAACCACAAGCCAAGTGGTGCTGAACCAATAGTCGACATGAATCACATACTGATATAACAACGTAGTTGTGGCTCTCCGAAGACCAAATGGCTTGATAAAGAGTCATTCCCATACCGGGAGTTGAACCCGGGCCGCCTGGGTGAAAACCAGGAATCCTGACCGCTAGACCATATTGGACCGTGAATGCCTCTCTTTTGTTCTCTGATTGTCGACTGGCAGCAAGCTGCCTCCTCCACCAAGTCATTAAATGGTTTGATTAAGAGTCATTCCCATACCGGGAGTTGAACCCAGGCCACCTGGGTAAAAACCAGGAATCCTGACCACTAGACCATATGGGACCTTCAATGCCTCTCTTTTGTTCTCTGATTGTCGACTGGCAGCAAGCTGCCTCCTCCACCAAGTCATTAAATGGTTTGATAAAGAGTCATTCCCATACCGGGAGTTGAACCCAGGCCGCCTGGGTGAAAACCAGGAATCCTGACCGCTAGACCATATGGGAGCTTCAATTGGCCCTTTTGTTGTCTGATTGCCGAGTGGAAGCAAGCTGCCTCCGCCAAGCGTGCCAAAAACGGCCACTCTTCACTTAGTTGTTGTTGCTCTCCGAAGACCAAATGGCTAGATGAAGAGTCACTCGCATAGCGGGAGTTGAACCTCCTTCAAGGATGCCAAAACCTCATCGAAGGTTGCCGAAATCTACCCTGCCCACTCAGCCAACCACAAGCCACGTGGCTCTGAACCAATGGTCGACATGAATCACATACTGATTTAACACTGTAGTTGTGGCTCTCCGAAGACCAAATGGCTTGATAAAGAGTCATTCCCATACCGGGAGTTGAACCCGGGCCGCCTGGGTGAAAACCAGGAATCCTGACCGCTAGACCATATGGGACCTTCAATGCCTCTCTTTTGTTCTCTGATTGTCGACTCCTCCACCAAGTCATTAAATGGTTTGATAAAGAGTCATTCCCATACCGGGAGTTGAACCCGGGCCGCCTGGGTGAAAACCAGGAATCCTGACCGCTAGACCATATGGGACCTTCAATGCCTCTCTTTTGTTCTCTGATTGTCGACTGGCAGCAAGCTGCCTCCTCCACCAAGTCATTAAATGGTTTGATAAAGAGTCATTCCCATACTGGGAGTTGAACCCGGGCCACCTGGGTGAAAACCAGGAATCCTGACCGCTAGACCATATTGGACCTTGAATGCCTCTCTTTTGTTCTCTGATTGTCGAGTGGAAGCAAGCTGCCTCCGCCAAGCGTGCCAAAAACGGCCACTCTTCACTTAGTTGTTGTTGCTCTCCGAAGACCAAATGGCTTGATGAAGAGTCACTTGCATAGCGGGAGTTGAACCTCCTCCAAGGATGCCAAAACCTCATCGAAGGTTGCCGAAATCTACCCTGGCCACTCAGCCAACCACAAGCCAAGTGGTGCTGAACCAATAGTCGACATGAATCACATACTGATATAACAACGTAGTTGTGGCTCTCCGAAGACCAAATGGCTTGATAAAGAGTCATTCCCATACCGGGAGTTGAACCCGGGCCGCCTGGGTGAAAACCAGGAATCCTGACCGCTAGACCATATTGGACCGTGAATGCCTCTCTTTTGTTCTCTGATTGTCGACTGGCAGCAAGCTGCCTCCTCCACCAAGTCATTAAATGGTTTGATTAAGAGTCATTCCCATACCGGGAGTTGAACCCAGGCCACCTGGGTAAAAACCAGGAATCCTGACCACTAGACCATATGGGACCTTCAATGCCTCTCTTTTGTTCTCTGATTGTCGACTGGCAGCAAGCTGCCTCCTCCACCAAGTCATTAAATGGTTTGATAAAGAGTCATTCCCATACCGGGAGTTGAACCCAGGCCGCCTGGGTGAAAACCAGGAATCCTGACCGCTAGACCATATGGGAGCTTCAATTGGCCCTTTTGTTGTCTGATTGCCGAGTGGAAGCAAGCTGCCTCCGCCAAGCGTGCCAAAAACGGCCACTCTTCACTTAGTTGTTGTTGCTCTCCGAAGACCAAATGGCTAGATGAAGAGTCACTCGCATAGCGGGAGTTGAACCTCCTCCAAGGATGCCAAAACCTCCTCGAAGGTTGCCGAAATCTACCCTGGCCACTCAGCCAACCACAAGCCAGGGCGCTGAACCAATGGTCGACATGAATCACATACTGATTTAACACTGTAGTTGTGGCTCTCCCAAGATCAAATGGCTTGATAAAGAGTCATTCCCATACCGGGAGTTGAACCCGGGCCGCCTGGGTGAAAACCAGGAATCCTGACCGCTAGACCATATGGGACCGTCAATACCTCTCTTTTGTTCTCTGATTGACGACTGGCAGCAAGCTGCCTCCTCCACCAAGTCATTAAATGGTTTGATAAAGAGTCATTCCCATACCGGGAGTTGAACCCGGGCCGCCTGGGTGAAAACCAGGAATCCTGACCGCTAGACCATATGGGAGCTTCAATTGGCCCTTTTGTTGTCTGATTGCCGAGTGGAAGCAAGCTGCCTCCGCCAAGCGTGCCAAAAACGGCCACGGCCACTCTTCACTTAGTTGTTGTTGCTCTCCGAAGACCAAATGGCTTGATGAAGAGTCACTCGCATAGCAGGAGTTGAACCTCCTCCAAGGATGCCAAAACCTCATCGAAGGTTGCCGAAATCTACCCTGCCCACTCAGCCAACCACAAGCCACGTGGCCCTGAACCAATGGTCGACATGAATCACATACTGATTTAACTCTCCGAAGACCAAATGGCTTGATAAAGAGTCATTCCCATACCGGGAGTTAAACCCGGGCCGCCTGGGTGAAAACCAGGAATCCTGACCGCTAGACCATATGGGAGCTTCAATTGGCCCTTTTGTTGCCAATCGGCTGCCAATCGGCTGTGCCGAAAGCGGAGTTCATCTCAGGCTACGCATCCCTGCTCTCCCTCAACTTTCTTGCTCTAACTGAGACTTGGATCACCCCAGAAAACACTGCCACGCCCGCTGCTCTGTCGGATGTGTACTCGTTCTCTCACACTCCCAGAGCCGTGAGGCGAGGCGGTGGTACTGTCCTGCTAATTTCCAGCAAGTGGAAATACTCTCTCTTTTCTCTGCCACAATTCTCTCCTTCCTCCTTTGAATTTCATGCTGTCACTGTTTCTCATCCAGTCAAGCTCACCATTGCAGTTGTTTATCGCCCACCAGGCCCTGCTGGTGAGTTCCTGGAGGAGCTTGACACACTAGTCTCCCACTTCCCTGACGATGGCTCTGGACTCATCCTTCTCGGTGACTTCAACATCCTGACTGAGAAGCTTGACCCTCTTCTCTCGTTTCTCGCCTCCTTCGACCTCGCCCTCTCCCCATCTCCTCCTACCCACAAGGCTGGCAACCAACTGGACCTCATCTTCACCAGACACTGCTCTACTGCCAACCTCTCCGTCACTCCTCTTCATCTCTCTGACCACTTCTTCATGTCCTTCACTCTCTCTCTCTCCTCATCCCCCTCCCACCCCCCCCCCTACCCACATGGTTTCTTCTCGTCGCAATCTCCGCTCACTCTCCCCCACTGATCTTTCCTCTTCTGTTCTCTCTGCTCTCCCTGCCCCTGAATCTTTCTCTCTTCTATCCCCTGATTCTGCCACTAATCTTCTTCTCTCTACTCTGTCCTCTTCTCTGGACCATCTCTGTCCCCTCACCTCCAGGCCTGCACGCCAAACTCCACCTGCCCCTTGGTTGTCGGACTCAGTGCGTACTGAGAGACGAAACCTGAGAGCGGCCAAGCGCAAATGGAGAAATGGCAACCTCCCGGAGGACCTTCTTACCTTCCAATCTCTCCTTTCCATCTTCTCCTCCTCTCTCTCCGCTGCTAAAGCTGCTTTCTTCTGTACTAAAATTCAATCTTCTGCTTCCAACCCTAAAAAACTCTTTGAAACTTTCTCTTCCCTCCTCCAACCCCCACCCCCTCCTCCCACCTCCTCCCTCCGCCCTGACGACTTCGCCAACTTCTTCGACAAGAAGGTCAACGATATCCGATCCTCCTTCCCTCACCCCCCGGCTGGTGCCCTGCGCTCCAACCACACCTGTCTGCCTTCCACCCATCCCTCCCTTCCTCCCTCCCTATCCCATCTTTCTCCCCTCTCCCCGGACGAGGTCCTTCACCTTGTTACATCCAGCCGCCCCACCACTTGCTCCCTTGACCCGGTCCCATCCACTCTGCTCCAGTCTTCTGCACCTGAGCTTCTTCCCTTCCTGACCCACCTCATCAACACCTCTCTGGCATCTGGATGCTTTCCCGCTGCTTTCAAGACTGCCAGAGTCACCCCCCTTCTGAAGAAACCAACACTTGACCCCTCTGAGGTGAAGAACTACAGACCGGTTTCCCTTCTACCCTTCCTATCGAAAACCCTTGAACGTGCTGTCTTCAATCAACTGTCCCTGTACCTCCACCAGAACAACCTCTTGGATCCCCACCAGTCTGGGTTCAAAGTGGGTCACTCGACCGAGACTGCCCTCCTGGCAGTGACTGAGTCGCTCCATGCCGCTAGAGTGAACTCTCTCTCCTCTGTCTTGATACTCCTGGACCTGTCTGCAGCGTTTGACACGGTGAACCACCAGATCCTCCTCTCCACCCTCGAGGGGATGGGTGTCTCAGGCTCTGCACTCTCCATGTTTGCATCCTACCTGACGGATCGCTCCTACCAGGTGACGCTGAGAGGGTCTGTGTCAGAACCACGTAGGCTCACTACTGGGGTTCCGCAAGGCTCGGTTCTAGGTCCTCTCCTCTTCTCCCTCTACACAACATCTCTCGGTTCTGTTATCCACTCCCACGACTTTTCCTACCATTGCTATGCAGATGACACCCAGCTGATCCTGTCATTTCCCCCTTCGGACACCCGAGTGGAAGCACGCATTGCTGCATGTCTGGCAGACATCTCGGAGTGGATGTCGATGCACCACCTGAAGCTCAACCTGGACAAGACTGAGCTGGTGTTCCTCCCGGGGAAGAGCTGTCCGCACCGAGACCTGGCCATCACCATTGATGATGTTGTGGTGACGCCAACTCGGACTGCGAGGAATCTGGGTGTGACCCTGGACGACCAACTGTCGTTCTCGGCAAACATCGCATCAGTGACACGCTCCTGCAGATTCCTCCTCTACAACATCAGGAGGATTCGCCCCTTCCTCACTGACAAGGCAGCGCAGGTGCTCATCCAGGCTCTTGTTATCTCCCGCCTGGACTACTGCAACTCCCTCCTTGCTGGTGCCCCGGCGTCGGCCATCAGACCTCTGGAGCTTGTCCAGAAAGCTGCGGCTCGACTTGTGTTCAACCGCCCCAAGTTCTCCCATACAACAACCCTTCTCCGTTCTCTACACTGGCTCCCTGTAGCAGCTCGCATCCAGTTCAAGACCCTGGTGCTAGCCTACAGGGCAGTGAAAGGAACTGCTCCGTCTTACCTCCAGGCTATGGTCAAGCCCTACACCCCCGCCCGACCACTTCGTTCTGCTGCCTCGAGGCGACTGGTTGCCCCGCCGCTCAGAGGGCCCTGCGGCCGATCTACACGGTCACGGCTTTTCTCTGTCCTGGCCCCGCAGTGGTGGAATGAACTCCCCACTGATGTCAGGACAGCAGAGTCGCTGCCCATCTTTCGCCGCAGGCTGAAAACCCACCTCTTCAGGAGACACTACCCTGACCCTTCCTCCTAGCCTTGACTACTTGTCGTCACTTATGTGCCTGAGCTCTTGTTTACTGGCTCTTGGATACACTTATTTGTCTTAGCTCTTGTTTACTGGCTCTTGGATACACTTATTTGTCTTAGCTCTTGTTTTATTCGATTCTCTATTTGTCTCATTTGTCTAGATAAGTAGGTTGCTAACTTATTGCACTCTTACATTAACACTAGTTATGCTCTTAGTTGCTTGTTTTGGAAGGAAATGCACTTATGATTTCTGGTGACTAGTAGTTTCCTTACCTACCTTTGTTGAATGCACTTATTGTAAGTCGCTTTGGATAAAAGCGTCTGCTAAATGACTGTAATGTAATGTAATGTAATGTAATGTTGTCTGATTGCCGAGTGGAAGCAAGCTGCCTCCGCCAAGCGTGCCAAAAACGGCCACTCTTCACTTAGTTGTTGTTGCTCTCCGAAGACCAAATGGCTAGATGAAGAGTCACTCGCATAGCGGGAGTTGAACCTCCTCCAAGGATGCCAAAACCTCCTCGAAGGTTGCCGAAATCTACCCTGGCCACTCAGCCAACCACAAGCGGCGCTGAACCAATGGTCGACATGAATCACATACTGATTTAACACTGTAGTTGTGGCTCTCCCAAGATCAAATGGCTTGATAAAGAGTCATTCCCATACCGGGAGTTGAACCTGGGCCGCCTGGGTGAAAACCAGGAATCCTGACCGCTAGACCATATGGGACCGTCAATACCTCTCTTTTGTTCTCTGATTGACGACTGGCAGCAAGCTGCCTCCTCCACCAAGTCATTAAATGGTTTGATAAAGAGTCATTCCCATACCGGGAGTTGAACCCGGGCCGCCTGGGTGAAAACCAGGAATCCTGACCGCTAGACCATATGGGAGCTTCAATTGGCCCTTTTGTTGTCTGATTGCCGAGTGGAAGCAAGCTGCCTCCGCCAAGCGTGCCAAAAACGGCCACGGCCACTCTTCACTTAGTTGTTGTTGCTCTCCGAAGACCAAATGGCTTGATGAAGAGTCACTCGCATAGCAGGAGTTGAACCTCCTCCAAGGATGCCAAAACCTCATCGAAGGTTGCCGAAATCTACCCTGCCCACTCAGCCAACCACAAGCCACGTGGCCCTGAACCAATGGTCGACATGAATCACATACTGATTTAACACTGTAGTTGTGGCTCTCCGAAGACCAAATGGCTTGATAAAGAGTCATTCCCATACCGGGAGTTGAACCCGGGCCGCCTGGGTGAAAACCAGGAATCCTGACCGCTAGACCATATGGGATCTTCAATTGCCCCTTTTGTTCTCTGATTGCCGAGTGGAAGCAAGCTGCCTCCACCAAGCGTGCCAAAAACAGCCACGGCCACTCTTCACTTAGTTGTTGTTGCTCTCCGAAGACCAAATGGCTTGATGAAGAGTCATTCCCATACCGGGAGTTGAACCCGGGCCGCCTGGGTGAAAACCAGGAATCCTCACTGCTAGACCATATGGGACCTTCAATGCCTCTTTTTTGTTCTCTGATTGTCTGATTGTCGACTGGCAGCAAGTCACTGGTTTGATAAAGAGTCATTCCCATACCGGGAGTTGAAATCGGGCCTCCAGGATGAAAAACATTTTCCCAATGTCTCTGTTGTCTTTTTCACTCTCACAACTTGTCCCACCATTGTTATGACGATGACCCCCTGCTTATCTTGTCACATCCCCCCCGCCCCATTTTTTGCTTGTGTGAGACAGTCATCACCTGGAAGGACAAGGGCAGTTTTACATCAAAAAAGCAGTCTGACATAATAATACATTGTAGATTGTTATCTTGGATGAGCATTGAAAAAAAAAGTTACTTGCTGCTACGGAATTCACGTCTGTAAAGTTAGCATTTCCACCGTTTGGTGTGTAGTCCAAACTCCCTATGGAAAATATGAATGGTATTTGACAGACACAATAAAGCAATAATATATGGAAAGCCATTTGGTCCAAAAAGTGGCTCTCCTACATTTGCTTTTTGTTTTTTTAATATAACTTTTTTTGAAATACATGAACATACAAACACAGAATAATACACAACGGGAGTGTTCAATCTAACACCGGAGATGTGTAGATGTATTACAAAATGAGTCCACGTTGTTCTTTACGCCTTCTAGTTTCAATTGTACAAAAATATTTTTAAATCGGTTTGGGACAGACAATGGGATATGGTCTTCACTATACATAATAAATATTGTATATTAAACAAAGTGAAATAAATGTCTCATAAGATTAATCACAATTCATAATTCATACTTTATAATGGCCTCTGATGATATGTGAGTATTTTGTAATTCTTGCCCTGAAACAACTGAACATTTATTTTGGAAATGTCCCGATGTCAAAAAGCTTTGGAGTGGATTACAAGATTTCTTACGGACAAAACCAACCCTGATTGTCATCCTTCATTTTTTATAATGAAACACAAACAATGACACCGCTATGGAAGCCCGTTTCCACTTTTCTGTGGCAGAAACAGGCTTCCATACACCTCTCTTATCATTAATCTCTTTTTTTTATACTTCATTCATGAAGTCAAATGGACAGAAAGCAAACCTTCCTTTAAACTATACTACGTTTTGTTCCATGAAATGAAATCAATAAATTGTGTCACACAAAATGACGACTTCCGCTTCACGGGTAATAAAACAAGGCACTGGGGTCACATTCATTTGGGTTCCTGCGCATATGGGCATACCAGCCCGGACCGTGCACTGCTTCTCCAACAACAAGCCCTGGATTACCAGTGACCTGAAGGCACTTCTAAACAAGAAGAAGATGGCTTTCAGGTCTGAAGACAGAGAGGAACAGAGGAGAGTGCAGCACGAACTCAGAGAGATGCTGAGGACATGCAAGGACAACTACAGGAGGAAGCTGGAGGCCAAACTCCAGCAGAACAGTGTGAGGGATGTGTGGACGGGAATGAAGCACATCACAGGGATGAAGGGGAAAGACAGACAGACAGCAGGGAGCCTGGATAGAGCAAACCAGTTTAACCAGTTTTTTAACAGGTTTAGCTCACCTCCTGCCACCCCTCCGACCCCCCCAGCCCCTCCTGTACAACACCTCTCCGTCTGCCCACTCTCCTCCCCCCCCACCTCTTTCCCCCCCACCTCCTCCTCCTCTTCCACTGAAGACATCTGCATCAACCCCCGCCCAACGGTGACTACAGGCCAGGTAAAGAGACAGCTGGAAAGACTACATCAGCGAAAGGCTGCAGGCCCTGATGGCATCACACCCAGGATCCTGAAGACCTGTGCCAGCCAGCTGTCTCCTGTACTGGGACATCTGTACAACCTGAGTCTGAGTCAGGAGAAAGTCCCGATGCTGTGGAAGACGTCCTGCCTGGTTCCAGTCCCCAAGAAGTCGAGGCCATCCGAGCCGGCAGACTACAGACCAGTCGCCCTCACATCTCATGTGATGAAGGTCCTGGAGAGACTGGTCTTAGCCCAGCTGAGGCCACAGGTGAGGACGTTTCTGGACCCTCTGCAATTTGCCTATCAGCCCCATTTAGGAGTCGATGATGCTGTCATCTACCTGCTGCAACGAGCCCATATGCATCTGGATGGTGGGGGAGGCACTGTGAGGATCACATTCTTTGATTTCTCCAGTGCTTTCAACACCATTCAACCTCTGCTACTGGGTGAGAAGCTGTGGGTGGTGGGTGTTGACGACACAATGATCTCCTGGATTACTGACTACTTGACAGGCAGGCCACAGTTTGTCCGTCTGGGCAGTGTCCTGTCTGATGTGGTGGTCAGTGATACAGGAGCTCCACAGGGAACTGTGCTTTCTCCCTTCCTCTTCACCTTATACACCACTGACTTTCAGTACAACTCTGAGTCATGTCACCTACAGAAGTTTTCTGACGACTCAGCTGTTGTAGGGTGTATAAGAGAGGGAGAGGAGGGTGAGTACAGGACACTGGTAGACAACTTTGTAGAGTGGTCCGACCAGAATCACCTGAGGCTGAATGTCAACAAGACCAGAGAGATGGTGATCGACTTCAGGAGGAAGAAGATGCCTTCACAGCCAATACGGATCAGGGGGGAGGTGGTGGAGGAGGTGGAGGACTACAGATACCTGGGAGTGGTGATCAACAACAGACTGGACTGGAAATCTAATACCGAGGCTGTGTACAAGAAGGGGATGAGCAGACTCTTTTTCCTGAGGAAGCTGAGATCCTTCAACGTGTGCAGCAAGATGTTGGAGATCTTCTACCAGTCTGTTGTTGCCTTTTTCTTTGCTGCCGTGTGTTGGAGCAGCAGCATCAGAGCCAGCGACACTAACAGACTTGATAAAATCATCAAGAAGGCTGGCTCTGTACTGGGTCTCAGGCTGGAGACTTTTGAGACCGTGGTGGAGAGGAGAACGCTGAACAAACTGTTATCCATCATGGACAATGATCAGCACCCTCTCCATCACACAGTAGACAGACAGCGGAGTACCTTCTCTCACAGGCTGCTCCAGCTCCGCTGTCGAAGGGACAGATACAGGAAATCTTTCCTGCCACACGCCATCACACTGTACAATAACAGCTAAAACTCTGGTCATAACATACAGTCACTATGCACTTTATATGTTTTTACACAACTCTGTTCACTGCACCTTATATTTTATTTTGCAACTACAATTATAATGCTTATTTATACATTTTTATATTGCATTCTATATTGCCATTTTAATATGTCTAGGTTGTTCTTTTTTTTTTTTAAATTTATTTATTTATTTTTTATTCATTGTGTTGTTGTTATTGTCTCTGTGTGTAATGCTGCTGCTGCACTGCAATTTCCCAGCTTGGGATTAATAAAGTACATCTATCTATCTATCTATCTATCTATTATGGGGTAATGAGAGAGTGGACAAACTAGCCAAACAAGCTGTTAAAAAAGAAAACATAGACACCGCAATTAAATTCTCAAAATCAGAGGGAAAGAGTATTGCATGGAGGAAAATCAATATGGAGTGGCAGCAGCAGTGGGATCAGGAGACAAGAGGAAGACAACTACATGCAATACAAAACAGAGTGGGTAGTGAGAGAAACAGGAGGAAATAGAAAAGACGGAGTAGTAATGACCATACTAACAATAGGACACAGTAACTTGAACGGGACTCTCCACATTATAGGAAGCATCCAACTGGAGTATGTGAACAATGTCAGGTACCAGAAACAGTAGAACATGTACTTGTTAACTGCTGGAAATATACGTCAGAAACAAAGGACATGATGGAGGGAATGGAAAGATCAGGGCTAACAGGAGCAGGGTTAAAGGGCGTACCGGAGTGTGGTGGAAGTGGACAAGGCAGGAAGTTACTCTGCTCAGCTTTCTGAAGAGAACAGGAATGATAGCGAAAATCTGACAAACCTGGACACTCAATGGCGTATCAGGGAGCGTTCAAGGGAGACGACACTCCCCGAGATAGGCAATGTAGCTAGCGACAAA
>JAXDDW010000414.1:0-22005 GCA_034670385.1 Hoplostethus mediterraneus | reverse complement strand
CAATTCTGTGGTAAACCTTTCTTCTTCCTTCCTTCTATCCCAATCCCACGTCTTATTATTAAAGAAGGGCCTTTCTTTTATCCCTACCGCTACCATGTTCCCAGATGTCCGTAAGGCTTTTGCCGGTCACGCACAGCAATATCACAGGCGACTGAAACTTGCAGCTTATTTCGACAACCAAAACTCCTGAGACACCTCCCTTCTACCTGAAATCCAACTGGGAACCACGGGATGAGACCCTTCCTGTGGAACTCTTGAATCTTCTGGCAATGGATCTACAGGATATGTCACGTATCCACTTGACCCCTGAAACACCCAATCTGACCCCTACTGAGGTCGAAGCTCTTAAGGATTTGAGGGGACAAACGACAATTATTATCAAACCAGCAGACAAGGGTTCCGCAACAGTCATCATGGATAGAAAGGATTACATTGAGGAAGCCCAAAGACAACTCCTAAACACAACCTATTATCAAAAACTTGATAGACCCATCTACCCAGAAACCTTGACACAGGTACATCAACTTTTGGATCAGTTACTTCTAGACAAGTATCTTTCCCATTCACAGGTCCTGTACTTGAAGGGCACATCATCGCCCCCCAGACCGAGATACTTCTACCTCCTCCCAAAAATACACAAGAATCCTGCTTCTTGGCCAGTCCCCAACTTGACCCCTCCAGGCCGCCCAATCGTATCGGATTGTGGCAGCGAATCATATGGTTCGGCGGAACTAATTGATTACTTCCTCAACCCATTATCAATTTCTCATGAAAGCTACGTGAAAGACACAAATGACTTCATTGAAAAGGTGAAGGCCCTCAGATTAGAGAAAGACCACTTCCTGTTTTCCATGGATGTGGAAAACCTCTACACCAACATCGAGACGGATAAAGGCATGGCGGCGGTCAAAAAAGTCCTGGAAAACAACCCTGATCCTAAACGCCCGGATGATCTTTTACTCCAAAACGATTTTCCCCAGCATATGCCAATATCTATATGGCTGAATGGGAAAGATCGGCTTTCCTGATATGCCCTAAACGTCCACTGATTTACCTACGATATCTTGATGACATCTGGGGAATCTGGACCCACACCGAAAGTGAATTCCAACACTTTGTTACCATACTGAATAACCACCATCCCTCCATCAAACTGGTACCGGTTTTGGATCCTGAAAAGATTGATTTCTTGGACACAACCACCTTCAAGGGCCCTGAGTTTCTTGACACGGGTCGTCTTGATATCCGGGTCTATTTCAAACCAACAGACTCCCACTCTCTTCTCCACAGAACCAGTTTCCACCCACAACCCACTTTTGGTGGGATTGTGCATTCCCAACTTCTACGATACAGGAGGATTTGCACCAGAACTGAGGACAGAATCTTAGCCACTAAAATCCTATTCCGGGCTCTACGTAGGAGAAAATACTCCAGATCCTTTCTTCGACGGATTCAGGAACGCACTTTGGACTCCACACTACAACTCAGACGGGAAGTAGAAAAGGTTACCAAACCACTAATCCCTTTAGTCTCTGTGTTCTCTTCCTACAGTTTGCAGACCCAAAGGCGTTTTAGAAGAAACTTCCAGACTCTACTGGGAGACCGGAAATACCGGATCATCGCGGCTTTTAAGAAAAATCCCAACCTACAGGATCTCCTCGTTCGGGCCCGCGTGCCACCCATTAGATCAAAACCCCCCCCCCAAATCTGGTCATCACTGGTAGTCTCTAATCACCTAAAACGCACTCGTTTCCTCATCCAGAAGGGAATTACCTGTGGTGGGGGGATGTGCGTGTGTGTGTGTGTTTGTGTGTGTGTTTGTTTCCTTTTGTGTGCGTGTTTGTAGGTGTGGGTGTGGGGGTTGTGTGTTTAATATACCTTTGGCCTCTTTCAATAACCTTTACTTACACACTTACATATTTAAATGTTTCTTGCCCTTCGCTTTTCTATTAGGATGCACATCTGGACACACGACGGACACTCGCATTGATGTTGGATTCTCCGCCTGGAATAGGATACTTAATTAATATAACCAAAAGATAAGGTCTGCTTCTCATCTTTTATAGGACCACATGTTTCAACTGGAATTCCGAGATGCCCTCCATTCTATTTTCACACCCACCACCTGCCATCTTAACTATTAACATCTATACTTACCTTTTGACCCCTGGTTTTGTTTGAATTTAGGATGCTTCTTTTCTATCCTGACCTTTCCCAATTTAACCTGCACTTTTCTCTAATCCGTGGGTCTTGACCCCTTGACCATTTTGATCTTTCACAGGTCATTCCCCCTGCACCCACCCTCCACTTCCACTTGGTTTCTACCTCTTGCTCAGATACATTCCTTCCATTTGATCCATTATTTTGGATACAGATTCATCACACATTAACACTGGTTTATTGACGTGGGGGCTTGTGGGAGGTTGTATGTGTGTGTATATATATATATATACATGTGTGTGTGTTTTTGGGTGTGTTTGGGGATTAGATATATGTGGTTTTGTTATGGGTGGGTGGGGGGGTGTGTGTGGGGGTGTGAGTGGGTGTATGGAGATGTGTGTGGGTGTGGGTGTGGGGGTGTGGGTCTATTTGGATACGTGTTTCTCTATATATGGAGATATATATATATATATATATATATGGGGATACAGATCTCTGTTATTGCACAATACATGTACATACAGGTGTATGTCTCTTTTCACACCTTCCCCTACACCTTGGGACATATCCTAACATTCCGGGTTCACCATGATAGGATTCCCCTAACTGTTCGATTTGGATTTTACTCCACTAATTTGGAATTGAACCTACCTGTGTCCATTGAACAACATGGCTGATTACTGTCCCGCTCAACAAACACATGCAGTGGATTCAACTGGACACTACCCACTGGACACCACGTTAACTACACCCAACCCTTCATCATCCGCAGGACACCATTGGTATTACGGCGTTATTACATCCAATCTTACACCGCCTGCTGGGCACCACGGGTACTACAATGTTATTACACATGGTTTCCACCCGGTAACACCTGTTGACCATAGAAAAAACCTCTGACTCATTTTTTGATTGGATAATGAGCTGGTGCATATGTCCCATCATCCCACAATACTAGTTTCAGACTCATATCCCTATCTAATCATACAGGTCACTTAAACAAACAAACAACCATTACATTTTATTGGGGATTCTTTATTGAACCAAGGTTCACTCTGCACCCCTTCTTTTCCCTTGCAATTCCCACTTTCGCCGTGACAGTAGAGGGTTTTTATGTTCATGGCTACCCAACGCCAATCAGTGCAAAAGTATTGCTTCTGATGGATGAAAACGCCACTCAGTAAGTACGATAGGCTGTTTTTTTATGGCTGTCATTGATTGACCTTGGGGTTTTGCGGTGTATGGAACACAAGGTTTAATCTTACATCTCCTGGGGTTGTGCGGTGTATGGAACACAGGAGATGAGGGTAGTTTAGTATGGGGTGGGATGTTAGGAGGGGCCCATTACCGGTAGCCCAATAGGGCTTCTGGTTCTGGGCCTCTCCTCTCCCCGGGGTGGCCTGGGGGGCGGTGATCTTGTCGCTGCTTCCTCGGGTCATGTCGGGGAGGCACCCCACCCTACTAGCCTGAGATCCTGGGGGGTCCTGGGGCTGGCGGTGTCTCGGCACCGTGGGCTTCGGATCCCTCAACCTCTGGGGCGGCCTGGGAGGCAGTGCATTGTCGCTGCTGGCTCTGGTCGTCTCTGGGGTGGCCCCGGGGATGGTCTGAGAGGTAGTGCTCCGTCGCTGCTGGCTCTGGCCTTGTCTGGGGCAGGACCTCTGGCTGGTTTCCTCCGGGATCCTGGGAGGTCCTGGGGTTGGCGGTGTCTCGGCACTGCGGACCCTGGATCCCTCAACCTCTGGGGTGGCCTGGGAGGCAGTGCTCTGCCGCTGCTGGCTCTGGTTGCTTCTGGGGTGGCCCCGGGGATGGTCTGAGAGGCAGTATTCCACTGCTGCTGGCTCTGGCCGTCTCGGGGGCAGGACCCTGGGGTTTAGACTAGCATGGGAATGGATGGGGTGCTTGAAGGGACCCTTCACCAGTAGCGTTATGGGCTGCTGGTTCTGGGCCTCTCCTCTCTCCGGGGCGGCCTGGGGGACGGTGCTTTTGTCGCTGTCCCCTTGGTTCGTGCTGGGGGGTACCCTATTCGACTAGCTTGGGATCCTGGGGGGTCATGGGGTTGGCGGTGTTTCGACATCGTGGGCCCTGGATCCCTCGGTCTCGGGGGCGTCCTGAGAGGTAGTGCTTTGTCGCTGCTGGCTCTGGTCGTCTCGGGGGCAGCCCTTGTGGTGGTCTGAGAGGCAGTGCTCCATCACTGCTGGCTCTGGCTGTCTCTGGGGCAGGACCCTCTGCTGGAGGTTAGCATGGGGGGTCACTGATCTGGAATGACCGGGGCAGTACCTTGGCATCCAGTGTCGGTGACCTCTGGCGGGGCTTTGAGCTACAGGGGTATCCCTAGGAGCCCCTGAGCAATGTTTAGCTATTTTGATGACCTCTCAGGCCCTGCTCGGGGTCAACGGTGGAAACCTAGCGGTGTTAACCCCGTTGTCGTACTGGGCAGGGGGTAAGTATGCAGCCCCCAGTGTCCACTTGGACAACCCGGCTGGTAGGGTGGTCTTGGGCATCAGGACCTTAAATGCTGCCCAGTCTTTTACGGAGCTACCCCTGGCTCCAACACATGCACTACAGAACATCTACACAGCACCACACCACCCTAAAGTTTTTTTAGGACTTTGTGGGTGTTAGGCGGTTTAAAGCTAATCTCCATCCCCCAGTCCAGCTTAGGTTGACTGGGGGTATGCAACGAGACCTAGGCGCTCCAGATAAATGTACATGGTAAGTCTATTGAAGCAACTTGGATCACTTTCTTCCTTTTTCAATTCACTAAATATCCAATTTGACCTTTACTTCCTTACTTCACCTCATCACATTACACTATGTTCCAATATGCTTCAATTTAGTTTGCGCTTCACCCTTTAGTGTTGACTTGACCTTTCGTCCCCCAGCACAACTTAGGTGACTGGCGAGGGTACAACGGGAACTAGGCCTCACCCCTCAGTCCATTTTTAGGTTGACTGAACGGGTGCAACGGGACCTAGCTGGCATTTTACTCTAGATGGGCAGTTTGACTTTACTTTTTGAATAACGATTTACAGTATTCATTCATCCATTGGTTAAAGGTTTCATCCTTGAGCTTTGTATTCCACTCTTCATGCTATGTGATGTTATTTATTTCTTTTAGTTTTGCTTTAATTGGACCACCGTATGAAAGCTCCCTTTTATTCTCTAATGCATTTGCCATCTCTATACTCTTCTTGACCTTATTTGACACCTAGTACCTTTGCAGTTATTTGGGTTGAGACCAACCAAGTAGAGTAACACATAACAGTTGCAACCAATGGTACTTAGTTTATTACGGATCTCCTTTCTATTTTGCGGTAGTTATGTATATATCTTATGACCCTGACCTGCTTACCGCCACTGGCACCTCCTCCGGTTATGTCTTTCCCTGGCTATTCATATTGGAATCCATTAGATCAACTTTGTTGTTCCCTGTTAGTTATATTCACCCCGAATAGCAGAAATTACTATTAGATTGCAATAAAGGGAAAAAGTATCCCACCCGCCTGACCTTTGACCCTCAAACATAACGGCTTCCGCTGCCTCCGCTACTCCGACTACGGGTAGCTTTCACTTTAGTACACTCCAAAGAACCAAATAACTGAATTTGCAGTCTACCTTGCCCAATAGTAATCTAATGGTTAAATTCATTAATCCTTTAAAGTGGGGTAGTGGCAAATCAGTGGGTTCAATATAATATCCCTATTGGACTACGGGACGCACACCGCGGGTTGATCACCCAGAAGCGGTGGCCAGCCTCATGGTGAAGGGGTCTAGGGCTTAAATGGCAGAAACCCTTATGATCCTGAGGTGCACTACTGATGATGTGTCCTGAAATTTACACTAAGTATTCCTTGCGTCTCTCACTGCGTTCTTCCCCTAATAAGTTTCCAATTAAAATAGATATTGACATAAATCCTTGCCCTTCTCAGCGCGTATCATTACTAAGTAATGATAACCAAAATAATACTGAGAATAATACAAAAAATATATATTATTCTATATTATATAGATATTAGTTTTTTTTGCGTCCACCTCCGCACTTAGTTTTCCTTGTTTATGTCTATTCCTAATAACAATAAGGTTACAATTATTATTAACACATAAAATACAGGATATGGATAATTCTAAATATAAATTAGAACAATTAAAAGTTTTTTTAGGTATGTGACATTATTCTGGCAAAGTGCTCACCACACATGATGGTCGACTCTACCAAAGAACATTCAATATTACAACTATATAATAGATATGGAAATCTACCTTGATACATTGTGACCACAATCCTATGCGCTTAGCACTCGAGCTTGATCCTATTCCAATAGGACTACTACTGTTACCATAACAAAACCACCCATCGCCGATACTTCTGGACATTTAAATTTACCTTTACTTTATTACTATCCCTACCTTTTCTGACTTCCCTTATCTTTTCGTTCTCTCCTGTCCACTTGCCGTTTTTTGGAAATATAGCACATTGTTTGAGTGGATCATGAAGTGACATGCGACGGCCCGTGCCTTGCCTTCATTTCCCTACTCAACTGTTGGCTAAACAAGCTGACAGGGGGATTTGTCGAGATAGACAACTAAACCTAACCCTAACCCTAAAACTGCCTCTGCCAGAGGTTGGTTTGGTCCTACCCAGAACCCAACCACTACCAGAACCTCACCCCCATACCCCTACCGTAGGTATGGACCCGGTCAAAGATCAGTCACAACTGCACAAAGGCAAACACCACAAAGGTATCCCCCTAAAAATACCGCTATCAGACATCCTGTTCAAACTACCCGGACTTCAACCACTATCAGGAACTCAACCCCATACGCCTACCATCATAGTGGTTACCACAGAAGATTAGCCATATCTACACAAAGACAAACACCACAAGGACACCACCCTAAAATGGCCTCTACCAGACGTTCGTTTGGTCTTACCCGGAATCCAACCACTACCAGGACCTCACCCTCATACTCCCACCGTATGAAGGAACCCGGACAAAGACCAATCACAACTACACCACAAGGGCACCCCCCTAAAAACATCTATCAGACGTCATGTTGAAACTACTCGGACTTCAACCACTATCAGGACATCAACCCCACACTCCCACCAAAAGAGTGGACCCGGTCTAGGATCAGTCCCAATCACACAAAAACAAACACCGAAAGACCTACCCCCCAAGATTATCCTTACCAAACGCCCGGGTAAGAATACCCGGGTCCCTACAAAGACCAAACCCCCAACCACACCAACAGAATCCTTCCAAATCCCCGAAGGCTCCCCCTCTGTGGACAAAATAACATCCAATACCGAAACATCAATGGACGATCTGATTGAAAGACAAGTTGTTGCTCATCTGGCCTTCTACAGAAACCAAATCCCCTGTAAACAAAAAACTGATAAACATATCTTACCCCAAACTGGAATACCTAGTACCCCACAACAGAATACAAAATCAATACTTACCTTAGACCAGAGCCCAGTGATTCCTTCTACCCCGGTCTCCAAACGAAACCCAGTCAGAAGTGATGACCTAAACGAATCCCCTACTACTAAAAAAAGAAGAATGTCAACACAGTCACCAACTGGGACACTGATCAGAAGAGAAAGGGATTCTGTAACATCAGACATGATACACAGAAGCATACAGACGAATCAATTCTACATCCCTAAACTTGAACACTCACCAATCCAGTGATTGGTTTTTTGCAATGTAATAACATTGTTCTTCGCTCGACCTAACCCTAATAGTAAAAATGAATATATGATATCAAAGTTTAGTGTCTAATTAAGCATCCACAAAAATCGGAGTGAAAATAAACATTCAGAAATGTTCAGATGAGTGGGGGGTTCAGAACAGTGGGGTTGAATTGGGCGTGGTATTTTCTGACATTTATGACGTAGAGAATTCATTCATCCAATCATTAAACAATGAGTCAGTTGTCCCTCCCCCAACAGGTGCAACAGCTTGACAGTTTGACATGGGCGGAGCTATCCATCATGTCAGGATGTCAATCAAATCCTGATCTGACACGCCTACACAGTCCTGAGAAATGGTCTGAACAGCTAAATTATGTTTTTGAACGAGGTTTTCAAATATTTCTGAACGTTTAAAAAAATAACCTCAGATTCAGTGAAAAGAAGGTCAAAACAATGTCCTGTGAAGTTTTCAGGGTTCACCCCAGAATGCACATTTACCAACAGAGTGTGCATA
This sequence comes from Hoplostethus mediterraneus, assembly GCA_034670385.1. Taxonomy (NCBI): domain Eukaryota; kingdom Metazoa; phylum Chordata; class Actinopteri; order Trachichthyiformes; family Trachichthyidae; genus Hoplostethus; species Hoplostethus mediterraneus. The sequence continues at coordinate 13,633 of JAXDDW010000414.1, read as the reverse complement.
GGTGTGCTTAGGAGAGGTAACTCAGTTTCGCCCCCTAGTGGCAGAGGGATGTTACCGCCTCAACACACACTTTTCAATTTCAAACACACACTGGACTAAAATGCGCAGTGCAAGCAACCAACTTCCATGGAAGCTAACTACTTGATTAGCTGCTATCACTAAGCTAATTATAAGGTAATTGAAACAATTAAATGCAAAGACAGGCTTTATCATTTATTACTATCAGCAATCAATAATGGTTAAACATAGGTTTATGGTAAATGCAGTAACAATATCCCTAATATTCACACAAAATAAATGATGAATGAACTAGTTGTTAATCATCCTAACTTCACAGAAGAAAAGGGTATAAAAATAAATAATAACAGTAATAATAATAAAAATGTATTAATTGGTATATTTATCATCGTTCTCTCTATCTCTATCGTTATATTAATATATATTGTTATATTAATTATGATACGACGATGATTACGATAAATATCCATGTTTGTATTAAAAGGATAGATTGGGTAGCTTGGATAAGAGTGACACGCCTGGCCGGCTGCCGCGGTAGTCCTAGGTATGACAGCATGCCACTCTTACAGGACGTGCTGACTTTACAAAACAAGCGCTCCTTCACTCAGCACGAGGAAAGAACGGAGAGAGAAGCGCTTGACTTCTGTATTTGGTGTCTGCAAATGGAAGTGAGACTGGCGTTAATTAAAAGGTAAGTTATGCCTACATTACATTAAGATATATTTTTAGCGAACTGAGCAGGTTTGATATGATTTAAAGGCAGCAAGTAACTTTTTTTTAACTGGTAAAAGTAGACATTTACCTGAACATGAGCCAGGTAGCTTAAGTTAACAAAGATGAAACAAATGTCAATTATCCCCAATGCTTTTGAACGTTATAATTTCTTGCAATTGTCGTAAGTAGTTCGGCAACAGGTTTTGTGCATTGCCTATTTCTCTCTGGATGGATAGCTAGTTAAGCTAGCGAGCTTAACTAGCTATCTACTACTAGCTTTAGTTAGCTAATTGGCTAAAGTCCATGGTCGGTGCAGCAGGCACCCGCAGCAGGCAGGCACCCGAGTCTTAAAGTTAAAAGAACAACTGATGAATGTGAAACAAGGAAGGATTTTATATTCATATCCAAAGGACCGAATTTTGGTGAGTGTTGTGCATAAAGTTAATGGAGAAAGTCTGATTTGGACTGGGGGGGCTGAGCCATGCTGCCATGTTTTCCCAATTTAGCTTTGGTGATGTTGAATGGTTTATTTTTCTGATCCACCTATGAATTTTCTTAGGCTGGAAACTGAGCTAGACCACTTATTATTTCTCACATGTACTAAACTGTAACCAGCAGTAGCATATCTATATCTAAAATATAAAACTTATATAAAACGGTTATATTAAATTATGGTTATATTAAAACTGCACTGTATTTGATTATAGGATTATCAATGGCTGCAAGGAGATGCAGGATTACCCCTAGAAATGATGCAATAGAACATGCTGCCAAGGCCCTTGACAAAACAGCAGAGCTGGAAGTGAAATACATCAACTCTTTTAAAGGTAAGGTGTTTTCATTATACTTTGTTTTTCATGTTTTGTAGATCTATCAGAGCTTACTTCTTACTAGTACTCAGGAGTTTAGTAAATAAAAGAAATGGAAAATTGCATATAATAAGTGTGACAGGAGGATGCACAAACCACAATAAATGAAGCCAGTTTGTGCATGCATTACTGTGGTGTGCAACTTGAATGATATACTGTTATGTGGTTATTGATGTGTTATGAATGAAATATGAAATAGCTTCTATTTATGCAGCTTTTAGGGATGTTAAAAAATATAACTGTAAAAGTGTATTGTTATGGTATCTGTATGTGTGCACTAGGTCGAGGGGTGTTTGCCAAGGCCCATTTCCAAAAAGGGGACTTTGTGGTGGAGTACAGAGGGGAATTAATAAATTATGAAGAATCTCAAAGGAGGAGGAGGAGGATTTATCATGGCAGGTGTGCTGTCTTCATGTTTGACTTCTACTGGAGAGAAAGAACATGGTGGTAAGGCTTAGATTGAATTTGACATTTCTGAGCAATGAAGTTATTTTCTCAAACTCAAATGTGTGATAATTAAACAGTCGCTGAGTTAGTAACTACACCCATCAGTAATGTAGTCGGAGTTGCATGGATAAATTGTTGCCAAATGCAATTAATGATTTAATTTTATGAAGCCTAATCAGTAATTTATCTTTTTGAAGTGTTTTTTGTGCTTTTTGACACTCTCTCTCACACAGACAAACATCTGCTCTATCACCCGGGACTCTGCTACTTATTCTCATCGCGTTAACTAATATATTTTTTCACTTTATTATTGGTGTTGTGTTGCTTTTAAATCAAATTGTAAATAAAACAGTTGATGAAGAATAATTTCAATGTTAAATCAATTATTGTACAATCATTGTCGCTCAAACAGTTATTCCCATACAATCTGAATGCAGCATTAAGACAAAGACACACACCCTTCATAACTCCAATATGCATTACAGCTAAAATGAGTCACTTGTGGCTTTTCTCTGGGGGTCAGAGCACAAAATGAAAGAGGCTGGCTGGCATCAATAAATGTAGCTGAAACAGTGTCAACAACAGTGGCGATTTTGGCCTGACATTTCTGGAGGGGCAGTTTTGTATGTTGTTGTTTTTTACCTTTATTTAACCAGGCAAGTCATTAAGAACACGTCACCTTTCACCATCACACAAAAAAGATCTAGCCAATGTGCTAGGCATAGGCTCGTGCGTGCGTATTTACGCACGGAACGCAGACTTCATAGCAGTGATATTGAGCCTCTGCTGCAAACACACACTGCTGTGTGTGTTTGGAATCTTCTCCACCACCAAAAAGAATACATGGGAAACAGAACAGTGCATGTTTTGAGGTGCTAGCAGTCATCCACGTCTTCTTGTCAAACCATTCCCTTTTGAAGGTACGATTCACTTTATCCCCAGGCTGAAGCAACACGAAATCCTCTGGTCTGTGTGGCCCTAAATGCTTTATTTCTAGTTTTTCTTCTAGCGGCAATGTACTAAACCGTACAGACAACAAATAGTCAACGTGATTCATATTAGCAGGCTAAATAAAACACTATTTCGCTAGCTAGCGGTCGCGGCAAAGTAGTAGTTTGATTTTGTTTATTTTGTTTAGTTTGATTTGATTGTTTGTTTATTTTCTCGTCGTCACGTGACGTTTTCGGTCCAATGCAGCCACCTGTTGGGCGGAGTCCATATCAGGAGTTCACACGGGGCAACTCCATCTCTGCCCCTTTGCCCAATTAAAATTTGGCAGGTACCGGCCACGTCACGTGGTTGTTTCTATAGCAACGGTGGGTCACTTCGCCATTTGCCCCACATACAGGAAATGCTACGGCGGGGGCGGGAGGGAGAGGCGTGAGCCAAGCACACAGAAACAGACATACACACACACTGAGGAAATTACTCCAAAACAGCACTATAGGGATTGTGAGTGAAGTTTATTTGACACCAAATTCACAGTTGAATCACTACTTTGTATTAAATAGTATAAATTTACGATTTGCCACAATACAGTCAGATGTAATGATCTTCTTGCAAAACAGCGCCATCTGGTGGGGCACTGCCCCACTTGCCCCTAAGGCATAATCGCCACTGGTCAACAACCCTCCTACGCTACAGAACTCTTCACCCTATCAACAAACCCGTGCCTTGGAAAACTTTGTGTCTACTGTGGTGGCAGTCCCATCACTGGAACCTCAGATGGAAAGGGACACTCGTCTTTTGACTGGTGTCTGACTGGATGCCCATTCAACTGACCTAGAAGCAGATAGACAAATACATCGACTAAGAAGAATAGTTCCAAAATCATTTCAACTCTAAGAGTGTCGTTGTCCACAAGCTTCAAAGAACCAGAGTCATATTTCATCAAGGGTTCCATCAATATGTGTTTTTGAGGGCTGGTAGTTATTTTTGGATTAAAGCTGCTGATAACCAATATTTTGTGCCAATATAAAATATCTTAATATTTGACCATTTTCATGCCAAAAAGGTTTTCCTTGTTTCCTGAAACAGCATTTAGACCATGGGACAGTCAGGGTGACATCACACCTCCAGTTGGTTCTTTGGTTTTCTTTCATTTTGTTATGCTAGGTTTTCCAAGTCTCCTTCTACCCATAATCCCTTGCGTTCTGGGGCAGTGTCCTGGCTCTGGTTGGATTTTGTCCTCACTCCTAACGAACCACCACGGTTCTCTTGGAAGAGGACTGAGACATTTCAAGGTCTCTGTGTGGTTATTTGGTGCCACCAGAGTTGGAATGGCCAAACCAACCAACTAAAGGAGGAAACGCTGCAGAGTTCAAATAAACCCTTCATAACACGCTGGCTGTGAACGCACCCTAGAACTCTCCATTGAAACCATACCAATGAAATAGTGTCAGGTGGGGTAGCAGCTCCTCCAGGTGGGGGGAGGCAGGTTTCACTGCAGGTTGTCCAGACCAACGCCCCTGTAGCTGTTGAGGACAATAAGGGAGGAACCTCAGTGGAACCCCAGTTGAATCACAAGCTACACCTACACATAGAGGTGATGCAAAGTTCCCAAACCACAAGCATCACCTGCTGTTTCCATCAAATAGACGGACCAGATGAATCCAGGTGAAAGCTTTGATCTCTTGCTGACTTTCCATCTCAAAACCAGTTCAGTCTGGAAGGGGAGGCGACAGGAGGAAGAAAAGGTTTAAACATGTGCCACTCTGTATTTGGAGGGAGGTCCTATTATTTTCTATAGTCTGAATACAGAAATAATGCCCACGCTATAATTTGACATTGTTATAAAGGGATCGATTCTAGTCAGTCCACACACACATTCAGCAGGAATAGAAAATAGTTTGGTTTTTTTTACTTCTGATAACAGGTATTCACTTTTCCCACCAGTTTTCCCCCCAACCTAATTGATCATTAGAATCAATTCAGGTTAAGGGCTTCCTGTATATAACCAGTGGAGTTGATCAGTTTTACAATAAATATGTTATCAATCAAAGTGCATCATATCCGTGGTATCAAAGGTGGGTGATATGGACAATATTGGCCCCATATATCGGTCTAACCCTCTATTCTCAGTCCAGACATGGAATTTAAAACCTCCTCTCTTCCTTCTCCCTTCATCTTTTCTCCTCTCCTCTCCTTTAGTCTCATTTATTTATTTTGCTCCCGTCTTTTTCACCAGCCCATGAAGGGAGCAGAGGTCAGTGTTTTACATTTGATTTGATTTAGAAAGAAAATCCATGTTAAATGTATCTGCTTGTCCTGCGGTGCAATGCAATCTGTTGTTAGTCATTTGTAGTTGGTCTCTGCAGCTAACTAGCGCGTTAACGTGGTCTTGTTTTGCCTTATGAAGGAAGAAGCTCAGATACACACAGATAGAAAAGTTCTCTTTCTCATTGAAATGTTTACTGTGAATCCAGTCAATCACACAGTCATTGATTCTGTTAAAATCCATGCTTACCGCTGATGATGATGATGATGATGGTGAATTTCAACTTCAGTCCCATTCAATATCATATCTACTCAAGAGCATCCAGTACATCAAGCCTTTAATATGAATCAGGGATGTGTGTATCTTGTATTGAACACCAGCCTGGAGGGATTTCACCACCAGGATTGGACTCCATTCACATTCAATCCAGTTACTTCAGGAAGACAAAGCGCACCCTGAAAAAGGGACGTGTGATTCTGGGACAACACGTATCTGTGGAACACCCCTACGTATGTTCATGATAACCTGAGTTATTATGATCTGTTCAGGATTCCTGTTTCTTTATTTCTAACAGACTTTATTTTTCAAGCCTTTTTCCTGCTTTGTGTTGTCATGTTGTCCTGATCACATCCCTGATTCTCTACACCATCCTCATTTCATCTCTAAACTGCTGATGGAAATGCTTTTTCTAGGCATTTCCATCTAGTCGCTCTCATCCAGAGTGACCCAGTTCCAACTCGGTTAACAGTGGAATCACCTTAAATGACTTGATCACCAACATTACAACCAATAGGAAGGAGGTCAAAGGAACACATATCCCTGTTATCCAGTGTGTTGTGTGAACATTGAGCTCCATCCTCTTGAAGGAGGATGAAGAAGAAAACTTGTTTCAGTCTAGTTGATATAAAACCAAACAAAACGGGTTTTATTTGGATACAATCTTATTTTCCCCTTTATACCAAGAGGGTGTAGAGAAACCTGATCAGTTTGGTGTTACCATGCAGGTAAAAGTGGGAGTGTCGTAGTCTGGTACTGTTTTTCATCTTCTGGCCATGTGAGACCTCAAACCTCTGAGTTGGTTGAGCTCTGTAAGGAGTGGCAAAAAATCCCTCACAGAGGATGAAGGGACTGATCGCTATAGGAGACATTTACTCCAAGTTATCACTGATAAAAGAGGAGCCACAAGTTATTGACTGAAGGAGTTCACAGGGATATCTAAGTTTCTGTTAAATGTTCTGTTGATGTCATCAGATTAGCCTAGATGCTGCAAATTATTGATCCGCTCCTGTTTGATCCTTTCAGCTGTTATACTGGTCAGCTTCACAAACAATTCACAGGCAACAGGTGGCAACATGGAAACCAGCACTAAACCCGTCCACTGACCATCTTTAATGACAATATTAGATAAGATTACTGTCAGATTATAGTCTGTTTTTTCTGCTTTCTAGTTGTGGAAGAGAAACTGCAAACACTGATTTGACTGACAATTATTAATTCTTCCTTTGGTTCAGCTGTAAATGATCATGGTAGAGTCTACATATACAGCATCTATTACATGTATGGCTATATACTTTCTCCTTGCTCCATGCTAACCGCAGTGGTGAGCCTTTATTGTGAAACATCCCGACAGCACCCTCTAACGGTCAGTCATGGGAATGACTCATTGAGCTTTACACAGAATGGACTGCTCTATAGGAACAGGTCCAGTACTAATGGGATGTTATTCCATATATGTCTGCACTTCATGAAGCCAGATTCATCAACATAATAAAAATAAGAATAAACATAATAACATCGGTCTCCAATTTTTTATTGACATGTGATCTGATTAGGTTTTGGTATAAATGGAATAAGACCCTGTGAAATATTAAATATCAAAGATATGAGCAAAAACACTGCTGACATTAAAGACTAAAAAAAGAGTTTCAAACCTGTTTAATATTGTCAACACTTCGACTCTGGCTCTAGCTTGCAGTATTCTATCTCTTTCTTTGTAGGATTCTAAGAGTTTGAGTTTCTGTAGGTGGCACTCTTTGTCTGTTCAGCCACGGTGGCTATCGCTGCTCATGCTAACTACCCAGTTCTTCTTCTATTGATTGCAAACAAACCGCTGTTGTTGCTGTTGGAAATGTCAAACGCATCACTTCCTTTCTGCCAGAGGATTTTTCCAAATGTAAAAGCTTTCATGAACTGGCTATAGATTGAATCACTATTGTATTATATCAGTTGGAGATGGAGAGCAGCAAGATGGACATTTACTGATATGTACATTTACAATCTCTATTATTCCTTCATTATTATTATCTTCTGGTCATATTTGTATTGTTGCTGTAATATTTTCATTCCATAGTCTTGTGCTATTTCTGTTTCACTTCACAGGCCTTGATGGCTCCAGGACTGGAAGTCTTCCCTTTACTAGAACTGAATAGTTGTTCATATGTTGGTTTTGAACTTTGGTCAGAAAAGTCACTACAAATGGAATTCTTCTTCTTCTCATTCTAGTTCCTAGGGAGAGCATTCATTTGTTCTCCACAGTGTTGACATGTTGCTTTCAATGATTGATTGTGTGGAGAAAGTGAATATTTAGATGGACAAACTGAACAAGAGTCCTTTACCAGGTTTTATTGATTGGATGTGTCAACAAACTGAATGTTTCCAAGAATGAATAAAGTTTTTCCAAGAATGAAAACAGTATTTATCCTGTATTGATTTCTTCACTGAAACAACTTTGTCATAGAGGAATCAGCTTGCAGCCTCTGGAAAAGTAGAAGAATTCAACTGATCATTCCCACGTCAAGTTTGGGATTTGGATGAAATGTCTGGAAAACCTTTGCTCAGTCCTCATCCACAGATGACGTCAGATTGTATGTAGTGGTAGACCTGCTGTCATTTCAGATACTGTAATGTTGGTGGTCATGAAGAATAAACTATGATATGGTGTAGTTGACAGCCAAACTGACCAGCCACTATCAGAATAAATCACCTTGAACTGACCAAAACCTTCGAAACCCAAACCCAAGGAATTAAGGCCTGGAAAAAGTCTTGACTACTAGAACAGTACATGAGTAGAAACCTTGAATAAAATGTAGTGTGAATATCATGGAGGTTAGTTTCTAAACCAAGGTCCTTGCCTCCTTCCCTCCATATTTGTTTCTGCTTGTAATACTCACCACACATCCATTCTGATGTGACTCTCATTCAGAGTGATTCATTCAGTCTGACCTGCCTTGAACTGAACGCCTGCCTCTTTACTTCAAGAGACTAGAATGAAATGGTCCTCTACAAGTATATGACAGCACACCAACACACTTTACTTTATTCAGACATTCTTTCTTCTATTGCATTTCCACCAACATGATAGATTTCCCCCCCACAGATCCACCAATCCCAGCCAGAGAGCTCTGGTTCAGTAGATGTAGCTTTGGTATCATTAGTCAGTTTTGGTTTGTTATTGTAGCTCACCAGACACTAACAACTACTGCTTGGTCTCAGTGAGCCTCTCTGGTCTTTGAACCACCACTCCTGTCACTACTGATATATAAAGGTGCAATAAGTGAGCTATTTACTGCACTTTCATTCCCTTTCACATTCATTCACCTATTACCATTCATTCACTCTGCTCATTTATAAGTAGTTTTTCTTTTTAGTATTTAGTCTTTCAGGCCTTTGTATTTTGTACATTCTTGTTGATAACAGTGTGGTAGGGAACACTGCCACTGATGTATTGACAGGAACAGGAAGCCCATGTATGGGCGTTGCCAATTGGCGCAGTCCAACCAGGAGGCCCATGTATGGGCATTGCCAATTGTGCGGTTCAATTAGTGATGGTCACAGGTGCTACAAATAGGAGTTAGTATGTAGCCGCCTGTGCCTCCCACACTTGTCATGACCTCTTGGTGTCTGTGTCTGCTGCCTGGATGCGTCCCCCCGACCCCCGACCGTCTCATGGTGTCTCATGGTGTCTCATGGTGTCTCATGGTGTCTCATGGTGTCTCATGGTGCCTCATGGTGCCTCATGGTGCCCTGGTCTAGTTGACTGCTGCCCTTCAATTGTGCTCGCCTGATGTGTCTGCTGGTGTGAGTCTGGTGCTGGTACTGAGCTGGGACTGGGTGATAGCCTCTTACTCTGTTAATTGGCTTCATGCTGGCTGCTGTTTTGCCCACCTTTTTATATTGATAAACGTGTTACATATTGTGAGCCAACTGGCATTAGTTTGTTAGCATATTTCAGGAGCTTCCACATTATTTCTACTCTGCAGCAGGTTGAGTGCCACCTGGTGGGGGGTTAGTTATTTTCCTCACCGTTTGCCGTACACCACCTCTTGAATTGCTGTGGTTTAAGGAAGTTTGCCGTGGCTTGCCGTGTCCACTAGAGTGTATTGCACCCCCCTGGGCTCAGCCCTCTTAGTTGCCCCCAACTCCAGTGTCCCTCTCCCTCACAGAGTTAGTTATTCTTATTAGAGCTCTATATTAGCCATTGTAGTTTTTAGTGTTTATTTTATTACTTGTATTAAATAAAATCATATTTTTGTATACTTGGAAACACGTCTTTGTCTTCACTAACAACTGAACTTGTGTGCTGTAATTAGTCCCGAGGACCTCCCCTCGTGTAACAAAAAAAGGTGGCGTTGTCGATTATTTAGACCTGGTCACAACAGCATAACATCTATCGCCAGTAATTCTACTGCCAACATAACAAAACATGGAACTTTACTTTGTGATATACCACTCAACTATCAGGTTTATATTCATGGCATTTTGTATCGTGTATGTAAACAGAGGCATTATGAAAGGGCTCCGAAGGAGAAGACCAACTTGGGGAACAAGAGAGTGAAAACTCCTATGATCACTTGTAGCTGCAATGTGTGCGGAGATCACACGGAAGGTAATAGACACACATAATGATCTGGTTTTGAGTCGCGGATCCAACAGACACTGATAAAACATGTACAGTTTGATAGAAGAAGAAATGTATTAAGAGACTGATCATCTTGATCACCTTTGTCTCTTGCCTCAGTCTTATCTTAAAGCCCTGGGTAAGGAACGTATACACAGTGGATACAAATTTATTATGGTGGGACATCAAAGCAAACAGCAGCTCAGTCAGTGTCATCGTAGGACTAGGGGACCACGCAGGCGCCAACACTACAGTTGCAGCCTGGAACAGATAGGAGACACACCCACATACACCCATACACACACTCTCTCTCACACAGACAAACATGACCAGCGTCAGTGGACAGGAGCAGCTAGACCAGGAGAATAGGACATGTAGGCAGGATGCTAGTATCCATCTGCAGGAACCTGAGCAAGGGTGAGCTAACTGGTCTAGCCTTACTCTGAGAAGAGACTGAGCCACTCCCTCGAGGCTGGTCAAATGATAGAGAGAGTAAATGGTTTTTAGCCTTGACTTAAAGACTTCGATAGAGCCTGCCAGTGTAATGAGGACAGGATGGGCGTTATGTGGTCGAATTTCCTAGTTTTGGTCAGGATTCTGGCAGCAGCATTCTGAACCTGTTGTAGTTTTTTAGTGCACCTAGTAGGTAAGCCCAAAAATAGGACATTGCAATATTCAATTCTCGATGGTACAAAGGCATGTACTAAAATTTCTGCGTCTGTCTTTGTTAGCATGGGTCGAATCTTGGCAATATTGTGAAGATGATAAAACGCTGTTTTAGTAGTCTCCTTAATATTTAACACCAAGGTTTTTAACATATGGGCTCTGGGAGATTACACAACTACCAACATTTAGAGTACTATTCTCAAACAGATGCCTATGTCTAGCTGGGGTCCAGAAAGCAGCTTCAATGAACTCTGAGTCTAACCCTGAACTCTGAGTTGATGAACCCCGAGATAGGAAACTTAAGAGTTTTCGGTTCCAGAACAGCTGATCTGAGTTAGTTCAATCAACTATGGAGGTCATCATCAATGGAAGTCCGATACTATGATTCACCATGGCAACCGGCGAGAAAAAAAAAGGTTGTCGTACTTCATCCCACTGGAGTTTAACATTTAACCACACTTTCTTATAATATTATAGGTGAAAAAGGCTGGCATTTCTTTGCTATCTGGGTATATAATCTTAAATCGGGCCTATTCTGGTTCAGCATCGGCAGAATCGGCTTGGATTCGGCAAACGGAATTGGGCCGATGTACTCGGGCCAATTAAAGCTGACTCGGCAGGCGAGAACTGGGCCGCAACTGGACTCGTATTTCTCTTTGCTATCTGGGATGACATGAAAATGGCATTTAATACAAAGACATTTAATGGGGCCCTATTACAGGATTTCCAGTATTACTCCATTTATATGTGTGATCAAATATGTTTAATAAAGACATTGTTCAAATGTGATGTTGTTTGAGTGGGTACATTTTTTTTATTTGATTTTTTTAAACCCATGCTTTTTAATAGGCAGTTCTGCACTAACACCAGTAAGCCAATAGGAACATTATTCTCTAAACATCTGCAGATTTCAAAGATAGGTTAGTTACTTACATATTTACATATACAGTAGATATCTACAGTTCTTGTCATTTGATATATTTCAGTGAACTGTGTGAGGAATTTCATAACAACGTATACATTCATTCATGCCATTACTTCAACACTTATATTTTCTCTTTGCTGACTGTTGGTCTTCAGTTGGTCTGCACTGCTTGCATTTTAGTCAGCTAGCATGGATTTATGCACTATGGCTACATATACAATATATTGGAGGATGTGAATCTATGTATCTATCTATCTATTTACCTATGAACAAGAGTGTGGTCATCAAGATGAAGTACAGCTAAAAAAGTGTCATTTTTGATGGGATTTAGATATGCACAAGCCCAAGCCATTTTTACTTCTCACATGATAACTTTAACACAACAAAGTCAGTCAACTCCTCTCCTGCTCAACAATAGTAGCAGTCTGTCAGGCAACGTAATACACCTGATCTTCACCTGACAGTTTGCCCCTGCTATAACAGGGTTTCATGGAACTAATTGTTTTTACTTGTACTTGCTGACATAACTGACATAACCTGGCATTACAGTTTTTTACAATTGCTTACACACAATTTCTGAAACTATGGCTCATTTTCTCAAAACTCTGCACACAAACCCCAAAACACACACAACATGCAAAACGTTACACATCTCTTGCAAAAGCAACCACTTCATTCAAAACTATTTTAACTCTTTTATTTTAGCATCAAATCTCTACACACAAACCATCACATGAATAGCTCTTCCTGCATGTCATCTACACACTGATGTGATGAATGCATTTTCAATGTGCCGTAGTACTCACACGTACATATATGTACCCACATATATATATAACATATGTATGTGTATTCAGTATATATACGCTATGAACACAAATACAAGGGGGGAAAAATCAAATGTATTTGTTTTCTCGAAAACTTCGTAAAAGAAAACAAGAAAGAAAAAGATTGGGCTACATCCTGTCTCCTGTGCGGGTCTGGCCACAGCACCTCAACATCACAAGCAATGTTCTCTCTGGCTAAACAGCAGGGGAAGTATCGTCTGGAGTGGCATATCCAGCCCTGGCATGCCCCCTCATCTATGTCACCACAGGCCTCCTCCATTACCTGGAGAAGGGGTATGGTTGGTGGGGCTGGACCCTCTGCCCAGCCTCCCCCAACCTCAACCCATGGTTGATCACATGGTCAACCAAAGTGGCCTGGATCTCATCAGTGATCGTTCTCCTTCTTTCTCTTCCATGTCCCTGTCCTCATCTCCTCTAACTCTCTCTTCAATATTGGCCTCCATTGTTGTCCAAACCAAGAGAGCTAACCTGTGGCCTATTTATAGTGCTACTAGTCCTATAGTCCTACTTCTCCTTATTCTTTTTTGCAATCTTGTTTCATGTCGAACCATTTCTTTTTTGATGGTAGGACTATATAATTGTATTTGTAAGGTGTTCAGTCCATGTGATCAACCCATTACAAGTTAATAGATAATCTAGTATTGTTATGAAGGACATTTTGTTGGTAATGAGGTTTGGCACTACTGTAATTGATTTTTCATAAAGAATAAGAATAAGTTCTAAGAGCCTTCCTGCATGTTTCCAAACACACAAATAAATTCCTGCATGTGTCCAAACACACGTAGGTTTTGATCGTACCAACAAACAAATTCAGATACAAGCAAAATGATGAATCAGACTGTTTGTAGAAAAATTTGTACAAACACTTCAAACACAATCAAATTTAATCTTACACACATTTCCTTTTTTTTTGCTATCAATTATTTTTTTATTTTCCAAAAGAGAAGGAAGCACAACAATCAACAGTTACAATAATACCCATACAATGTTCAAACAGTATACACCTCCCTTTCCTCCACCCTAATTCCCTCC
>JAXDDW010000413.1:0-22042 GCA_034670385.1 Hoplostethus mediterraneus | reverse complement strand
GGGTTTTCCTTTGTGAGGGTCTAAGCTGGGGGATGTCGTGTATAATCATTCATTATTTTCACATGTTGGGCACTGTGAAGCCCTTAGGGACTGTAACGGTGATTAAGGGCTATACAAATAAATGTGATTTGATTTGATTTGATTTAATGTGGTTGTTAATGAGAGAGTGATTGGTATTAGTGACTGTGATTGCTTTGTAGTAAGTATCATATTGTGCATTCCATTTTCTCTGTAGTGAAGTAGTAAATATAAACATTGTTAAAAAAACAAAACAATGTTGATTGATTATTGAGTGTGACTGTCACGGCTCCAGCCCCGACCCCAGGTTTTCCTTGTGTTTCTTTGTGTCCCTGCCTCCCTTGTGTCTCCACCTCCCCTGTCTGTCTCTCATCGTCAGTCTGCTTATGTGTGTGGCGTGGGTGTGGCTCCCTCTCCCGGTCCTGCTTTTTCCTCCACACCTGTTCTTCATCAGCCCATCAGCCCTACAGGATATATACCCCGGCTCTTCAACCACTCGTCGCCAGATTATTCCGGTAACTACCGTGGTAGCTGCGCTCTCGGCCGCGCTTGTCTTAGTACTTAGTTCTCATATCTCCCAGGATCCCCTGAACGTCTCTTTCTCCGTGTCTCCTCGCCGCAACCCGCCAGCGTGCCTGCTTCGCTCTCAAAGCGGAATTGGTGTGTTTGGATGGGCTGGACCAAAGCTTGCTAAAGTTCTAATGCCAATAATAGTGATGTTTCGTTTCGTTTAAAGGACGTTTAGGACTTACATCATTATTCTTTTTGTGATCATTTATATGATGAAAGGGGAGAATGTGATGGAAAATAATAATGTAAGTGTGTTTTTAATGTGTATGTATAAGTATGGTCACAGTCAGTGGAAAACTACAGAGATCAGAGGAATGTGTGTGTATGTTCTTTACTTGGGAAATCTCAAAGATGAGTAGGTCTTGGCGTCATGATGATTGGACTGTGCATGATTGTTTAAACTAACCTTCAAATCAGATAGGAGGGGAAAACACATGTATACATTAGAGATATCATACTGACTTAATCATATTAACATAGTGACATGTCTATGTAACATGGAGTTTGTACCTGCTCTGTCAACAGTCTAGTCTAGTCTCAGGATTGTCCTAGAAAGACCCCATGACTGAAGCAGATTTGCAACATTCCATTTCATGTGTATTAATGTATCTGAGGAACTGAATTCAGGAGCTCAATCTGCATACACCTCGGTGTGTGTGTTTTCAGCTCTGCTTGCAAGCATTAAAGGCCTAAGAGACGTAAGTCTCTGATGAATATTGTGTTATAGCTTTATTGAGCTGATCTCACCAACTAGACAAAGTGCAATTGACTTAAATTGCCACGACACACGACAGTCAGCCAAAGCAGTTTGTAGCCTAACAACTCTCAGCACCCATTCAAACTCCTGGTCCCGGACCACCTGAACCATCATGGCTCATCAAACAGTGAGTAACTAGCACTTGACCAAAATACAGCGCGTTGATCATGTCATAGCGTCTGTGGGCGGCTGTTCACATAGTGTAGAAGCCGTAATAGTATCTGTGTAGTGTTTTCTACTTGTCATTAAGGTAAGGGCCAAGATTCACAAAAGCCTTCAGCATCTGCAGAGCCAGTAGCACAACATAATAGGATCAGTAGTAGAAAATGGATCTGTAGGAGCATCCCATGCATTTTCCTGCACCAGAAGACAGTAGAGATCAAACAGTGTTGTCACAGGGGTAACTGCCTTTTGGTGTACACTCCTCCCCACACAGCCACCTCCTCCATGTCAGTTGGCTTTAGCTTGTCCTCAGCACCATACATCTCAGGAAGTGTGCACATCAAAATAGGACATCCTTCAATCACACTCACACAATCAAACTATGGTGATCGTCATCGTTTTGGCATGCTTCAAGTGTCTTAGGTATTATGGATGTGCAATGTAATGAGTAGACAGGCAGAACTGGATCAGACAAAGAAATCACTTCATAAATGTCCGTCATGTTGGAGGCTTTGGGAAAGGTTTATCCAAAATTGGGAGCTTTGTTTTCTCAAAATCCCCCACCATGATTCAATGTGTTGATTTGCAGTGCGTCCATACATGATCATCATTAAGAGACTGATTTCATGGTCGTTTCAACATGTGATCCCTCTCTCCTTTCACACTCAAAATATCTTTGATTTCTAATGAGAACAAACATATCAAGTTTAATGTATCATTAATAATGGACTCCATGACTAGTTATGTAAGTACCATGATCTCTCACTATGCAGCAAACTACTACTGGCCTTACTTTCCATTCTCATCCTGAATCATACCAGGCTCTGTATGTTCCTTTTACATGCAAAATGCAGCAAGCAACACCAATAAATCAGACCCAATATGAAATGATTTCCATCAGTACTAAAACAGCAGGTTGCTGTGAGGTAGAGCCAAATAACCAAGACCATCTCAAGGTATTAAGCTCTAAAAATGATGAATTATGCTTGAATTCAAATGGTGGTGCACAGTGCCAGGAGCTTTCCATTACCTCCTGTGGCAAGTGTCAATACATCACATTCCTGGTGCATTTTATGGATGTATCGATAGAAAAAGGTGAGTTTGATTCTCAAATCGTCAAAGGTTTATATGGAAGAGTCACAATGCAAAATACAGACTGACAATAATCCAGGAAAGTGGTTAAATGAGTTTTACAGTATTTATACACACATAATAAAATTGGATCGATACAGAGAAGATTAGCATGGCCCCTGCGAAAGGATGACACGCAAATCTGTGAAGCGTTACATGGTGGGTGCCCAGGTGAGTTATCTCCCGGGCCTTTCTGTGTGGAGTTTGCATGTTTCTCCCCATGCTCACGTGGGTCTCCTCCTGTAAAGAACCCCATCTAAAAACATGCAACATCCAGTCCTGTCCCTGACCAAGATAGCGACATACATCTGGAATTGGTCCCCGGGCGCTGGTGTTGGCGGCTGCCCTCTGCTCCCTGGCTGTCCTTGGAGGAAGGTCGGTGGGGATGGCTCTTCTCTGTCCTGGCCCCGCAGTGGTGGAATGAACTCCCCACTGATGTCAGGACAGCAGAGTCGCTGCCCATCTTTCGCTGCAGGCTGAAAACCCACCTCTTCAGGAGACACTACCCTGACCCTTCCTCCTAGCCTTGACTACTTGTCGTCATTTATGTGCCTGAGCTCTTGTTTATTGGCTCTTGGATACACTTATTTGTCTTAGCTCTTGTTTTATTCAATTCTCTATTTGTCTCATTTGTTTAAGATAAGTAGGTTGCTAACTTATTGCACTCTTACATTAACACTAGTTATGCTCTTAGTTGCTTGTTTAGGAAGGAAATGCACTTATGATTTCTGGTGACTAGTAGTTTTCTTACCTACCTTTGTTGAATGCACTTATTGTAAGTCGCTTTGGATAAAAGCGTCTGCTAAATGACTGTAATGTAATGTAATGTAATGTAATGTAATGGATGGGATAAAAGCAGTATATCATTCAACTCGGACACTCTACCGTGCGTGTGTGTGTGTTGTGTTCAGTGGCCACTTCCCCCCCTGCATGTGTTGTGTGTGTTGATGTTGCAATTAAAGTAATCTTAACAGACGATAGTTACCATGTAATCAGTTACATGGTAGTCTGTACATTGTCTGTACATCTCTCCTGAGCTCAGCTTGTTTGATTTAATAAATATACTCAAGTAATTCATGACTTGAAGACTCTTTGTCAATATTTGAATTTATTCAACAGAGACTGAACGTGTGTGAGTGTGTGTGTCTGTGTGTGTGTGAGTGTGTGTGTGTGTGTGTGTGTGTGTGTGTGTGTGTGTGTGTGTCTGTGTCTGTGTGTGTGAGAGAGAGAGAGTCATCAATAGATAGATAAGATAGCTGAAAGCTAATACTGGTAACACTGAAAGCAAAAGTAAGTGCTTGGCTAAAGAGCCAAATCCACTCAACTTTCAAAAATCCAAACTGTGATACCCTGCTGCCACTTGCAAAGTTGCCTTAAAGGGGTATTCTGGAATTTTTAAATCTGGGCTCTATTTGTACAAATTCGTCACTTATACCGCAAAATAGGTACAAGAACTTTTGGAATTGCTCCAGTAGATCGCCTCAGTCAGCAGTCGCGAAGCGGGCTGTTATGGCTGCAATGTAATAGGCAGGGGTTAGTACGCTGATCAAAGTACGTCCACTAAAAGTGCTTGTTTTTGCCACTGACAGGCTCAGATTGTTATCGGAAGTGTCTGACAACATTACGGAAAGGATTCCTTTGTAGACCTTTGTTTAACCAGAAACGTTTGTTTAACCTCTTCATGCAACAACTCACCTCATCTTTCAGATTACAGAGCGAGACTTCTCCTTGAGCAAGACTTCTGTTTCTGGTTAAACAAAGGTCTATCTCTGTAACGATCCTTTCTGTAATTAATTACAGATCAATGTATCCTTGTAGAAAGTAGACCTAAGGGACAAGAGGCAATATTACTGTGCACATCATTGCCAGGTGACTCACTAGTTACACATTAGCTGAGTCTGTGACTGAGAATATAACTTGTTTTATATGAACCGTGATATGAACCTTGAACCGCTTCTGTCTCTGCATCATGGTGGATTATTCGTCCCTTCAGTGTTTTAACTCTTTACCAGGTAAATAGCTTAATATACTATCATATACTACCGTGAACTCTGATAAAAGGTTGACTTTGTTCTGTGTAATTCTGTCTCAATGCAGTTTACACTCTTACACACGTTAATCATATCTGGTACTCGGTGATGACTGGTGTAGTCAAACTGTAACTGTTTGTTCGTGTTCATGATTGTATAATATAAAACGGCAGACGTCGAAACTTTACAGAGAACTAGAATCCCGTTAGTATCCTCAAATAGAATATCCTTCATTAATGGAGAGCAAGTACCGAAATGTATCAAAATTACAGTAGATGTAAGAGCTGTTACAACCAAACATGATGTTTACAACAAGCTACTTTTATTTGTTCTGAGGAACACGTAGCTGGAAGCTCTTACTCTCACAGCAGCCTGGTGAGTAATAACATTACTGGATTTATTATTAGCTTGTTATATGTTCATGTAATTCACGTACATCTGTTGTCTAAAAGCAGTCAGACAGTTGAAGTGCTGGTCGACCTTGTTTGTCGGTAGAAGTGGATACGACATGACATGACTGGGCCTTTCCTGAATCTAAAGTTCGACTATATAGTTCGATTATATAATTTGCGTAGCCGCAGATATTTCAATAAATTATTAATTTTATAACTTTTGTGTGTTATTCTATTCTCAAATACACGGATGGCGGTGACAGTTAGTGAACAATGTGAACACATTCTAAAACTTGATAATATTATGAGTTCCGTGAGAAAATACTGCAACGTGGTGAGATTACAGTGACTGTATCCTATTGTACAGTAACTTCTATTTCTTATTTTATAACTATAATATTCCTACAGGGACTTAGAGTGTTTCTGTGGTATTTTAATAGTATGCATCTAAAATGTATCATAGGATTACTGTAGTTCTTTTTTTCTAGGTCTAGTAGAAAGTGAAAGAGACATAGTAGAATAACTATGCGGACATGTTCCTCTTTCTCTTCAGATCTGATCCTCGTGATTTGGATTTGAAATGTCACCTCAACTTGAACCTGGTGTCTGGATTTTATGAAAACTGTTCAACATTGAGTTTTGGATATGAGAACAACTTGGATCGGGCCATTGTTGGTAAAGACATTTGCTGTATAAAAGCTTATTTTAGTCTGTCTGCACTTCCTATAATCACATGCTTCCTCTCCACCCTCTGCCTCTCTCTCTCTCTTCAGAGGAAACTTTATTTCTTCTATTTAGTGGAATTGCTCTCTACAGCAAATCCCACTACTGTAATCTTACATACTTATTATTATTTTTCTTCTGTGGTAAGTCTTTTCGAAGAGATACTTCTGGTACTTTTTGAATTATGAAGTACTTTGTACTCTCCATAGACTTCAATGTATTTTGAACTCTCCATAGAGATCAATACTTAATACTTCTAATACTTAATACTTTTGATACTTTTAATACTTAATTAGATTAGATTACATTCAACTTTATTGTGATTGCACAGAGTACAAGTACTGAGACAACAAAATGCAGTTTGGCATCTAACCAGAAGTGCAAATAGCAGTAAAGTGCAGAGTATGTGCAAATGTATAGTGGTAAGATAAATATTAATCAAACAGTAAAGGATATATATGAATATGCTAAGATATATACAGTATGGACAATACTGAAAGTATGAACAGTGTGAAATGAATACTCTAGATCAGTGGTTCCCAAACTTTTTCTGTCAAGCCCCCCTTTGATGATATAGGAACATTGTAAGCCCCCCCACCCCCACTGCACCCAACCCCACCCACCCCAAATGGGTCGTACCTTCTTTGTTTTGAATGAACTGCATTATGATATATAAAATCTATAAAAGATTTGTTTTTCTTTCTAAAATAAATACATATCACTTCACTTTTCCACTTCACAGTTTATTGTTCAGTTTGTTTTACTGGGGAAAAAAATAGCAATAATAAAATCAATTTCCAAAAAGATTGGACTTTAGATTGCTTTCAAGTAGTATCTTCAATAAGCTGCAGAGAGGTCACAGATACGCCTTGAAATAGTGTTTGACAACGGAATAGTTTTGAGTTGACTTGCAGTTGCTTCATCAATTACTGTTGAAACCGGTAGGTAGTATTAACTCCTCCGCTATTTTGTGAGCCTTTTTGCATTGGGCGACTCTGTAAGCTACTTTGTAGGAAGCGAGTTGTGCTTTCACAGGGACACATGCAGTTTTGAAAAAGCGACTCTGCTGGGCATGACAGTTTTCCAGTTTCTTTTTGAAAAAATCAAGGTGCTTGTTCACATGATCGGGGTGGTGGGTTTCCAAGTGTCGTTTCATTTTATTGGGCTTCAAACTGTCTGCCGCCAGTATTTTAAGACACACAACACACTGCGGTCTCTCTTCTTGGCCGACCATAGTGCTTGTAAAGCCCAGGGACAGATATGCCTCGTCATATTTTCTTGCTTTTACCTTTTTTTGTGCCGTTGTTGTGGTGGTCGCGTCGCTTGTTACAGCTGTAACAGACTTGCCATCTGATTTGCGCTTTACACCAGTCGCAAATCTGTCCATCTTGGTATATTGCTTCCTTCCTATCTCCTATCCGTGATGGGAATACAGTGCATTTCACATTGGTTCCACTTGATTTATTTTTATTTTTATTTCTTAGGTGCAACCATATGATACAGTGCCCTATCGTTATAACTTGTTTGCAAATTTATTTTTTATGATTTTTTATTTTTTATTTTATGTCCCTAGGGGGCGCGCCCCCCAGTTTGGGAACCACTGCTCTAGATATGTGCAGTATAAATAATAATGATACTATAAATAGGGTACAAAATATATGGTGTAAGGTATAAGTAGTGCAAAAATATAGATATAAAAGCATATAGTGCAGGTACTGAAGTGTGGCAATGGTAGGTAGATCATTGTTCATTGTTCAGTCACTGAAGGGAGGTGTGGGGGGACTGGGAGGTCTGTCCAGGGGGGGGGGGGGGGGGGGGGGGGGGCTGCTATCACCGTGGTGCAGAGTTCAGTAAGGTGACAGACTAGGGGAAGAAGCTGTTCCTGAGCCTGCTGGTCCTGGAACGAAGAGACCTGCAGAGGTGGGTAAACAGTCTGTAGCTGGGGTGAGTTCTTGACGATGCTGCGCGCCCTTCACAGACACCTCTTGTGCTTGTGAGGTACCGGTGATGCGTTTGGTGGTTTTCACCACACTCTGCAGTGCTTTCCGGTCTGAAACAGCAGTTGTTCACTACAATCTGAGGAGACACGTGGACATTCTTCAGTCTCCTCAGGAAGAAGAGACGCTGGTGAGCCTTCTTGACCAGGCTCGAGGGGTTGAGGGTCCAAGAGAAGTCCTCGGAGATGTGGACGCCCAGAAACTTAAAGCTGGCGACACACTCAATCTCCGTCCCGTTGATGCAGATGAGGGTGTGTGTGCCGGCTTTGGACTTCCTGAAGTCCACAATGAGCTCATTGGTCTTCTTGGTGTTGAGGGCCAAGTCAGGTTGTTGTCGGCGCACCACGCCGTCAGGTGCTGGACCTCCTCCCTGTAGGCCGACTCATTGTTGTTGATGAGGCCAACCACCGTTGTGTCGTCTGCAAACTTGATAATGGTGTTGGAACGATGTACAGGTGTGCAGTCATAGGTGAAGAGGGAGTAGAGGAGAGGACTCAGCACACAGCCCTGTGGGACGCCGGTGTTCAGGGTGAGGGTTGAGGAGGTGTGGTTGTCTAACCTAACCAACGTCTGTTGGTTAGCAAGTCCAGTATCCAGTTACAGAGGGAGGTGTTGATGCCAAGGTCACAGAGTGTGGTTCACCTATTTAGCTGTGGGGAGGGACTAGGACAGGTAGACAGAGAGAGAGGGGGTTAGTTGGCTCGGGATATTTTCTGTTGACCGTTTCATTACGTTTTCTTTCATTTTGATTCAGTTTTCATTATTGTTTGTTTCATAAGTTGTTATAAGTATTGCTTTGAATTCAGTTAATAAATAGCCTACCATAAACTTTATTTTCGCCTCGGTATGGATCTTTGGAACGAGTCACACAGCAACGAGTCTATCTAAGCCTCTCGGCGACCTTTTGTTTGTTTAGAAGTCGCTACACTTTTGATCCTTTTAATACCTTTGATACTTAATACGTAATAGCTAGTACACCTTAGCAACCACCTAGAAAAACCCTAGAAACCAGCTAGTACAGCCTAGCAATTGATAATTCACAGCTTTTGATTTCTAGATTAATTCCTTTAATTTCATTTTAACCAGCCTTGTTTCATTTTCCTTTTTCTCATAGATATTCATGGTGAATCTTTTAATTGGAGATGCCTTCCCTTGTCGTCTTGCAGAGTACATAATAGGGGAGCAATGCTGTCCTATGTGCCCCCCTGGTAAGATCCAACTGAACATTAAAGAGATATTTCACTTTGGTAGAATATTGAATCTATTTATCACCCATTTGTACATTGGAGTAGAGGAGCAGTCAGCCTCTAACATCAGCTGCTATCATCACTGCCATACAGCCCTTTACCAAAGTGAAATATACATTTTATTTAACTTTACTCCTAGAAGGTCAGTTAACAAACTACATCAGGAGAACTGAACTGTTGATTTTCTGTTCAACAGGAAAACGAGTTAAGGAACACTGTACAGAGTACACAAATACCTTCTGCCTACCCTGCACTGAAGGAACGTTTCTAAATGACAGGAATGGTCGTGAACAATGTTTTCCACGTACAAACTGTGATGCAGGTAGATTTCTGTGGATATTTGCTAGCTTAGTGGAAATGCTAACAGACAGGCCTATAGGACTGGTTTCATTCATACTAACTCATCCTAACTTATCATGTCCTGTAAAACCAGAAAACCATTATGCATGTTGCCACATTCTAGCAGATCTTTCAACAGAAGCTTTGTATACCCATCTGTAACCTTTTCCCAATGTGGTGACAGGTATTGGTTTGAAGGTAAAGAAGAACTGTACAACAATATCAGATGCAGTTTGTGAACCACTAGAGGGATACTACTGTATTGAAGCTAGAGAGGACGGCTGTGTTGCAGCACGGAGACACAGGAGCTGTGAACCTGGCAAATACATCAGCCAAAAAGGTTTGTTCCCTTATACTGACTCAAATATTATAAAGGAATACATGAAGTTTTAGGGAGATTAGCCTGTTGGTCAACTTAACTGTTGAGGACAATTTCACCCTCAGATACTCTAACACTCATATATCATCAGTCTGTGATGTTCAATGTATTTCAGGAGTTATTTTGGGATGAAGTTTGTATTCTATTATATCTACTTTCCCTCAACGAACCCACGTTTACTTCTACTTCCTATTTCTGCTCCAGTGCTCCATGCTAATACTTGATGATAGTAGGTTAGTAGCATTATCTCAAAAGTGAGAACATGAGAACTTGTAGTGCTAAAGCTAAATGGTAAGTAAAACATGATATGCACCGAAGTCCGTCAGTTTTGTGTAGGGGATTGGTAAAAAATGAACATGACAGTGAAGGTGGTGGATGATGGGGGATCAGCTGTGTACAGCTAAAACCCACTGAACAGCAGATGTGGTTGCTAACCAGAAATGATTACAAAAATAAACCTGGATACTCTGAGATAGTTACACTTCATTCTAATATTTATTAATCTCCAGGCTGTATAATAAAAACTAAACATTTTATGACTAAAAGGTCAGTCTTTTGACTTTAGATAATTCTAGTGGCCCATCATCACTCAACACAAGTTCAAGTACAAGCACATTGGAATTCTTACTC
The DNA here is from genome assembly GCA_034670385.1 of Hoplostethus mediterraneus. Taxonomy (NCBI): domain Eukaryota; kingdom Metazoa; phylum Chordata; class Actinopteri; order Trachichthyiformes; family Trachichthyidae; genus Hoplostethus; species Hoplostethus mediterraneus. The sequence continues at coordinate 11,667 of JAXDDW010000413.1, read as the reverse complement.
CTGATCATTCCACCAGCACACTATACAAACTTAAATAACACACTGAATAAAAAAGGAGATATAAAGAATATATACACAATATGTACATGGTGACAAGTCAAGATGACAAATGGTGACATAGTGTATGTTCAAGTGTTAGCATGGAGCCTATTACAACTATTACAACCAACTATTGCAAAAATGCCCCAAAAAATAATAAGAAGCTGGCTGATGTTTTTTGATCACATTGATTGACTTGGCTAGTGTCTGCTTTTAAAATCTGAACAACCAAACCTTGACGCAAGAGCTTTTTAGATCCACTGAAAGGAGATTGGACTCATGAAACTAAATCACTTGGAAATGATGACAGACCCTTTGAAATATTTATGAACTTGCTTTAATATATATCATGTATATTTGTACAGGAACAGCATCCACAGATACTCAGTGTGTTGACTGCACTGGTGAAACCTATTCAGATGGGACATTTACATCTTGCCAACCACATCAAAGGTCAGTAAAGGGTCCTGAGCATCTATAAGCACTTGGTTTCTTAGAACAGCAGTAAATTCATGGCATCTATGTATGTTAGTAAAAGTAAACATTTGTTTCCTCTCCGCCCAGATGTGAATCTATGAACCTCCAGCAGATAAGAGCAGGAACTCTTTCAACTGATTCAGAATGTGGAGAGAAAAAGTTAACTGTTAAAAGCGGAACTGGTGTGTTTCGATGGGTTGGACCAAAGCTTGCTAAAGTTCTGATGGCAATAATAGTGATGTGTATTTGATTGTGCTGTTGTGTAACTTGTGTGGGACCTTGCTGTATTGTCATAATTAGATGGACTTAGGATTTGGAGTAGGACTTACATCATTATTCTTTTTGTGATCATTTATATGATCAAAGGGGAGAATGTGATGGAAAATAATAATGTAACTGTGTTTTTAATGTGTATGTATAAGTATACAGTGATTGGACTGTGCATGATTGTTTAAACTAACCTTCAAATCAGATAGGAGGGAAAGACACATGTATACATTAGAAATATCATACTGACTTAATCATATTAACATAGTGACATGTCTATGTAACATGGAGTTTGTACCTGCTCTGTCAACAGTCTAGTCTAGTCTCAGGATTGTCCTAGAAAGACCCCTTGACTGAAGGAGATTTGCAACATCCCATTTCATGTGTATAAATGTATCTGAGGAACTGAATTCAGGAGCTCATTCTGCATACACCTCGGTGTGTGTGGTTTCAGCTCTGCTTGCAAGCATTAAAGGCCTAAGTGAAGCGGAGGGCTACAAACCTGGACTGTATGTAATGGCAGCACACTAAAGCCACCAAAACCCAACGATACAATAAAACAATAAAACTAATAATCAGGTCGCTAGCCACTACCACTGGCGTCCCTCTATGGACATATAGGTGATTAAGGTGGACACTCACTAAATAACTGGGGGAGGGACAGAAGGTAACAAATTAAATGCACATTTATAACAAGCATAAATACACGCAATACAAAACAACAATGATGTATCTCCTAACTAACTTATCCTACAAATAAACCTAGACTAATACTATACTAAATCCCTAAAATAATCCTATTCTAATGGTACCACATTGCCCGGGGGTTGGAGCTCAGGTGATGGTGATATTTAGACCGGAGAGAAAGTCCCTGATGATGGAGAGAGGGGAGGGGCGGGGGGTGACGGTGAAGACGGGTCCGTTGGCTGGCGAGGGAAGGGCAGACGACCGCTGAAGAGGAGGAGGAGGGAGTTGACTGTCCGATAAGGAGGGTGTTTCTGCCTCAGAGCCGGGAGAACCACGTTATGGGAACGTAGCAGACGAAGCTAACTAACCACCCTGGCTAGCTTAGCTGACTCTTAGCTGTAAACGGTCTGCACACAAGGCAGAAAACAGTCACTATGGCGAAAACATCCTCTTCACGCTGCCGACGCTTCTTCAGATTAACAGACAAAGTCCATTATTCGTAACTAAAACATACATTCAAACCAACTGAATAACCGAACTTCGGAGTAGCCGTTACTAATTTCACAGTCCTCTTTCTCTAACGGACTCTCCAGAACTCTCTCACGAGCTCGGGCCAGTCCCGAACTTATGCGCCCAGTAAAAGCGGCTCGTGCGTCGGTCGGAAACCATGGCAACGCAACACAACAGGCGCACATATCGCCACATCCTTGCATACAGAAACATACAGGATAGCATTTACAATGAACAGAAATACTGACAAACTCAAGCAAATCAGAATGATAAAAAAGGGAAACCTATATATATATATATATTACTCAAACTGAGCTGCACTGGACTAACAAACTCTGAGGCTTCAGTACAACGACCATGGCATGATTAAAATCAAGGAAACAGCAGTGATACACCACCATTAGTCCTACAACAGGACTATAATAACAGCCGCTCCAACAATGACACACACCTCGGCATGAGAAGATGCCAGCTCAACACGTCATGGCTGACCGGAACAGACTACAGCTTGTTTGAAAGTAACGTGGTATCAATTCATGCACCTGTTACCTTGTTCCAGTCTATCCTTGTGACAGCTGCAGGTCCAGATTCTCTGGACTCTCATACCAATGGACACCGCCGTGCCAAGAGATGGGCCTCTTGGGGAGAACTATATGCTCCCTCAGTGAATCACATTCCTGATGGGTTCAGACTTTTTGGTAAAGTGGAACTGGTGTGTTTGGATGGGTTGGACCAAAGCTTGCTAACGTTCTAATGCCAATAATAGTGATGTGTATTTGATTGTGCAACTTGTGTGGGACCTTGCTGTATTGTCATAATTAGATGGACTTAGGACTTTGATCATTTATATGATCAAAGGGGAGAATGTGATGGAAAATAATAATGTAACTGTGTTTTTAATGTGTATGTATAAGTATGGTCACAGTCAGTGGAAAACTACAGAGATCAGGGGAATGTGTATGTATATTCTTTACTTGGGAAATCTCAAAGATGAGTAGGTCTTGGCGTCATGATGATTGGACTGTGCATGATTGTTTAAACTAACCTTCAAATCAGATAGGAGGGGAAAACACATGTATACATTAGAGATATCATACTGACTTAATCATATTAACATAGTGACATGTCTATGTAACATGGAGTTTGTACCTGCTCTGTCAACAGTCTAGTCTAGTCTCAGGATTGTCCTAGAAAGACCCCATGACTGAAGGAGATTTGCAACATCCCATTTCATGTGTATTAATGTATCTGAGGAACTGAATTCAGGAGCTCATTCTGCATACACCTCGGTGTGTGTGGTTTCAGCTCTGCTTGCAAGCATTAAAGGCCTAAGAGACGTAAGTCTCTGATGAATATTGTGTTATAGCTTTACTGAGCTGATCTCACCAACTAGACAAAGTGCAATTGACTTAAATTGCCATGACACACGACAGTCAGCCAAAGCAGTTTGTAGCCTAACAACTCTGAGCACCCATTCAAACTCCTGGTCCCGGACCACCCGAACCATCATGGCTCATCAAACAGTGAGTAACTAGCAATTATCCAAAACAGCGCGTTGATCATGTCATAGCGTCTGTGGGCGGCTGTTCACATAGTGTAGAAGCCGTAATAGTATCTGTGTAGTGTTTTCTACTTGTCATTAAGGTAAGGGCCAAGATTCACAAAAGCCTTCAGCATCTGCAGAGCCAGTAGCACAACATAATAGGATCAGTAGTAGAAAATGGATCTGTAGGAGCATCCCATGCATTTTCCTGCACCAGAAGACAGTAGAGATCAAACAGTGTTGTCACAGGGGTAACTGCCTTTTGGTGTACACTCCTCCCCACACAGCCACCTCCTCCATGTCAGTTGGCTTTAGCTTGTCCTCAGCACCATACATCTCAGGAAGTGTGTACATCAAAATAGGACATCCTTCAATCACACTCACACAATCAAACTATGGTGATCGTCATCGTTTTGGCATGCTTCAAGTGTCTTAGGTATTATGGATGTGCAATGTAATGAGTAGACAGGCAGAACTGGATCAGACAAAGAAATCACTTCATAAATGTCCGTCATGTTGGAGGCTTTGGGAAAGGTTTATCCAAAATTGGGAGCTTTGTTTTCTCAAAATCCCCCACCATGATTCAATGTGTTGATTTGCAGTGCGTCCATACATGATCATCATTAAGAGACTGATTTCATGGTCGTTTCAACATGTGATCCCTCTCTCCTTTCACACTCAAAATATCTTTGATTTCTAATGAGAACAAACATATCAAGTTTAATGTATCATTAATAATGGACTCCATGACTAGTTATGTAAGTACCATGATCTCTCACTATGCAGCAAACTACTACTGGCCTTACTTTCCATTCTCATCCTGAATCATACCAGGCTCTGTATGTTCCTTTTACATGCAAAATGCAGCAAGCAACACCAATAAATCAGACCCAATATGAAATGATTTCCATCAGTACTAAAACAGCAGGTTGCTGTGAGGTAGAGCCAAATAACCAAGACCATCTCAAGGTATTAAGCTCTAAAAATGATGAATTATGCTTGAATTCAAATGGTGGTGCACAGTGCCAGGAGCTTTCCATTACCTCCTGTGGCAAGTGTCAATACATCACATTCCTGGTGCATTTTATGGATGTATCGATAGAAAAAGGTGAGTTTGATTCTCAAAACGTCAAAGGTTTATAAGGAAGAGTCACAATGTAAAATACAGACTGACAATAATCCAGGAAAGAGGTTAAATGAGTTTTACAGTATTTATTTCACCAATGTCTGATTTGTTATTTTTTACAGCAGCTACAACAGATGATAGTTACCATGTAATCCTGTTACATGTAATCAGTTACTCCACATCCCAGATTCTCTGTTCATTTGTTTCCCTAGCAGATATCTGCATACCATACCAGATATATATACCAGATATCTGCATACTTATGTCTCTTGTGTACATCTCTCCTAAGCTCAGCTTGTTTGATTTAATACATATGCTCAAGTAATTCATGACTCGAAGACTCTTTGTCAGTATCTGAATTCATTCAACAGAGACTGAACGTGTGTGTGTGTGTGTGTGGAGCTGGAAGCTAATAATGAAAGCAAGCAAGTACTTGGCTAAAAGGTCCCTTTCTAAAGAGCCAAATCCACTCAGCTCATGAAGTTTCAAAAGTTCAAACAGTGATACTCTGCTGCCACTTCCCAAGTTGCCTGAATGCAGTTTTTGGAAATGGTCCAATTTAAAGATAGTTGTTGTTAGTTTAGCAAGGTTAATGTTGGTTTGTACCTTAGTCAACAAATGGCTGCTAACTATAACTGTATTGGCACGTCAACTATCATCTTTGTAAATCACTTTGGATAAAAGCGTCTCCTAACTGAGTGTAATGTAATGGCTGGTGTTCATGTCTGCTCTTCCACTTATATTACAATTAATTACAGATCAATGTATCCTTGTAGAAAGTAGAAGAGTCAATATTACTGTGCACATCATTGCCAGGTGACTTACTAGTTACACATTAGCTGTGAGTCTGTGACTGATTGAAAATATAACCGTGAACTTGAACCGCTTCCGTCTCTGCATCATGGTGGATTATTCGTCCCTTCAGTGTTTTAACTCTTTACCAGGTAATTTGCTTCATATACTATCATATACTACCGTGAACTCCGATAAAAGGTTGACTTTGTTCTGTGTAATTCTGTCTCAATGCAGATTACACTCTTACACACGTTAATCATATCTGGTATCGGTGATGACTGGTACCGAAATATATCAGAATTACAGTAGATGTAAGAGCTGTTATAACCAAATATGATGTTTACAACAAGCTACTTTTATTTGTTCCGAGGAACACGTAGCTGGAAGCCGCCTACTCAGGTCTGACGTCACACATACATTAACGTCTCTTACTCTCACAGCAGCCTGGTGAGTAATAACATTACTGGATTTATTATTAGCTTGTTATATGTTCATGTAATTCACGTACATCTGTTGTCTAAAAGCAGTCAGACAGTTGAAGTGCTGGTCGACGGGTAACATTCCCCGCTGCACGCCAAGCCTTACTCGGGAATCGGACTATTGTGACCTTGTTTGTCGGTAGAAGTAGATACGACATGACATGACTGGGCCTTTCCTGAATCTAAAGTTCGACTATATAGTTCGATTATATAATTTACGTAGCCGCAGATATTTCAATAAATTATTCATTTTATAACTTTGTGTGTTATTCTATTCTCAAATTCACGGATGGCGGTGACAGTTAGCGAACAATGTGAACACATTCTAAAACTTGATAATATTATTAGATTAAAGTGTTGCTTTGTGGATTATATGTATGATGAATTGAAGTGAGGAAGTTTTGAGTCATGTGGTGAGGCAGCTGCGTTTGTCCTCAAGATAGATAACATGAACCTAACAGGTCTTTGAAATGAGTTCCGCGAGAAAATACTGCAACATGGTGAGATTACAGTGACTGTATCCTATTGTACGGTAACTTCTATTTCTTTTTTTATAACTATAATATTCCTACGGGGACTTAGAGTGTTTCTGTGGTATTTTAATAGTATACATCTAAAATGTATCATAGGATTACTGTGGTTCTTTTTTCTAGGCCTACTAGAAAGTGAAAGAGACATAGTAGAATAACTATGCGGACATGTTCCTCTTTCTCTTCAGATCTGATCCTCAACTTGATCGTCACTGCGATGGTGTCTGGATTTTATGAAAACTGTTCAACATTGTATCTGAAATGCTTTCCATGAGAACAACTTGGATCGGGCCATTGTTGGTAAAGACATTTCCTGTATAAAAGCTTATTTTAGTCTGTCTGCACTTCCTATAATCACATGCTTCCTCTCCACCCTCTGCCTCTCTCTCTCTCTCTCTCTTCAGATGAAACTTTATTTCTTCTATTTAGTGGAATTGCTCTCTACAGCAAATCCCACTATTGTAATCTTGCATACTTATTATTTTTTGAATTATGAAGTACTTTGTACTTTCCATAGACTTCAATGTATTTTGAACTCTCCATAGAGATCAATAACTTAATACTTCCAATACTTTGATACTTTTAATACTTAATTAGATTAGATTACATTCAACTTTATTGTCATTGCACAGAGTACAAGTACTGAGACAACAAAACGCAGTTTGGCATCTAACCAGAAGTGCAAATAGCAGTAAAGTGCAGAGTATGTGCAAATGTATAGTGGTAAGATAAATATTAATCAAACAGTAAGGGATGGATATGAATATGCTAAGATATATACAGTATGGACAATACTGAAAGTATGAACAGTGTGAAATGAATACTCTAGATATGTGCAGTATAAATAATAATGATAGTATAAACAGGGTACAAAATATATGGTGCAAGGTATAAGTAGTGCAAAAATATAGATATAAAAAATAATAAAATAATTGTTCATTGTTCAGTCACTGAAGGGAGGTGTGGGGGGACTGGGAGGTCTGTCCAGGGGGAGGGGGGGCTGCTATCACCGTGGTGCAGAGTTCAGCAAGGTGACAGACTAGGGGAAGAAGCTGTTCCTGAGCCTGCTGGTCCTGGAACGAAGAGACCTGCAGCACCTCCCAGAGGGGAGGTGGGTAAACAGTCTGTAGCTGGGGTGAGTCCTTGACGATGCTGCGCACCCTTCACAGACACCGCTTGTGCTTGTGAGGTACCGATGATGCGTTTGGTGGTTTTCACCACTCTGCAGTGCTTTCCGGTCTGAAACAGCAGTTGTTCACTACAATCTGAGGAGACAGGTGGACTTTCTTCAGTCTCCTCAGGAAGAAGAGACGCTGGTGAGCCTTCTTGACCAGGCTCGAGGGGTTGAGGGTCCAAGAGAAGTCCTCGGAGATGTGGACGCCCAGAAACTTAAAGCTGGCGACACACTCAATCTCCGTCCCGTTGATGCAGATGAGGGTGTGTGTGCCGGCTTTGGACTTCCTGAAGTCCACAATGAGCTCATTGGTCTTCTTGGTGTTGAGGGTCAGGTTGTTGTCGGCGCACCACGCCGTCAGATGCTGGACCTCCTCCCTGTAGGCCGACTCGTTGTTGTTGATGAGGCCAACCACCGTTGTGTCGTCTGCAAACTTGATAATGGTGTTGGAACGATGTACAGGTGTGCAGTCATAGGTGAAGAGGGAGTAGAGGAGAGGACTCAGCACACAGCCCTGTGGGACGCCGGTGTTCAGGGTGAGGGTTGAGGAGGTGTGGTTGTCTAAAAGTCCAGTATCCAGTCACAGAGTTTGGTGATCAGTTTGGAGGGGATGATGGTGTTTTAATGATGAGCTGAAGTTGATGAATGTTTAATACTTAATACATTTGATACTTTTGATACTTAATACCTAATACTTTTAATACTTTGATACTTAATACTTTTAATATTTAATACCTTTAATACTTAATGCCTTTAATACTTGAAACTTTTGATACTTAATGCTTAAATACTTAATACTTTTGATACTTTTAATACCTTTGATACTTAATACGTAATAGCTAGTACACCTTAGCAACCAACTAGAAACACCCTAGCAACCAGCTAGTACAGCCTAGCAATTGATAATTCAGCTTTGACTTCTAGTTTGATTTCTATCCTTGCATTCAGTTAGTATCTTCACTTTAACCAGCCTTGTTTCATTTTCCTTTTTCTCATAGATATTCATGGTGAATCTTTTAATTGGAGATGCCTTATCTTGTCATCCTGCAGAGTACATAATAGGGGAGCGATGCTGTCCTATGTGCCCCCCTGGTAAGATCCAACTGAACATTAAAGAGATATTTCACTTTGGTAGAATATTCAATCTATTTATCACCCATTTGTACATTGGAGTAGAGGAGCAGTCAGCCTCTAACATCAGCTGCTGTCATCACTGTCATACAGCCCTTTTCCCCAGCTTGAAAACAAAGCTGGTAAGGGATTCAGTCATGCAGTTGAAGTCTCCCTACTCACTACACCACCCTGCTGGTTTGTAGACCAGAAAATGTTCTACCAGAATGAAATGTACATTTTATTTAACTTTACTCCTAGAAGGTCAGTTAACAAACTACATCAGGAGAACTGAACTGTTGATTTTCTGTTCAACAGGAAAACGAGTTCATGAACACTGTACAGAGTACACAAGTACCTTCTGTCAACCCTGCACTGAGGGAACATTCCTGAATGAGGGGAATGGTCGTGAACAATGCTTTGCATGTGCATACTGTAATGCAGGTAGATTTCTGTGAATATTTACTAGCTATTAGTGGAAATGCTGACAGACAGACCTATAGGACTGGTTTCATACAGACTAACTCATCCTAGTCTAAAACGCACTACAGCGTAGATAACTACATCTAAGTTTGACAAATTAATCTCTCCTTTGTATACCCATCTGTAACCTTTTCCCAATGTGGTGACAGGTATTGGTTTGAAGGTAAAGAAGATCTGTACAACAATATCAGATGCAGTTTGTGAACCACTAGAGGGATACTACTGTATTGACGCTAGAGAGGACGGCTGTGTTGTAGCACGGACACACAGGAGCTGTGAACCTGGCCAATACATCAGCCATAAAGGTTTGTTTCCTTATACTGACTCAAATATTATAAAGGAATATATGAAGTTTTAGGGAGATTAGCCTGTTGGTCAACATAACTGTTAAGGAAAATTCCACCCTCAGATACTCTAACACTCATATATCATCAGTCTGTGATGTTCAATTTATTTCAGGAGTTATTTTGGGATGAAGTTTGTATTTTATTGTGCCCACTTTCCCTCAATCCACAATCCCACCATGTTTACTTCTACTTCCTATGTAGATTGTTGCTCCAGTGCTCCATGCTAATACTTGATAATAGTAGGTTAGTAGTATTATCTCAAAAGTGAGAACATGAGAACTAGTAGCAGCACTAAAGCTAAATGGTAAGTAAAGCATGATATGCAACGAAGTCCGTCAGTTTTGTGTAGGGGATTGGTAAAAAATCAACATGAAAGGTGGTGGATGATGGGGGATCAGCTGTGTACAGCTAAAACCCACAGCAGAAATGATTACAAAAATAAACCTAGTTACACTTAATTTTAATATTTATTAATCTCCAGGCTGTATAATAAAAACTAAACATTTCATTACTAAAAGGTCAGTCTTTTGACTTTAGATAATTCTAGTGGCCCATCATCACTCAACACAAGTTCAAGTACAAGCACATTGGAATTCTTACTCCTGATCATTCCACCAGCACACTATACAAACTTAAATAACACACTGAATAAAAAAGGAGATATAAAGAATATATACACAATATGTACATGGTGACAAGTCAAGATGACAAATGGTGACATAGTGTATGTTCAAGTGTTAGCATGGAGCCTATTACAACTATTACAACCAACTATTGCCAAAATGCCCCAAATAATAAGCTGGTCCTTTTAGTGGATCCAAAAAGTACCCATCTCAGTGTTTTAGTTATCTCAATATTAACTCAATATGTTTAAATAGGAAACTTTCTGGAAGATTGTGCAGAGGATTTTACAGAGAAATGTTTTTTGATCGACCCTGTGGAATATTTAGGAACTGGCTTTAATATATATCATGTATATTTGTACAGGAACAGCATCCACAGATACTCAGTGTGTTGACTGCACTGGTGAAACCTATTCAGATGGGACATTTACATCTTGCCAACCACATCAAGTCAGTAAAAGGTCCTGAGCATCTATAAGCACTTGGTTTCTTAGAACAGCAGTAAATTCATGGCATCCACTTTCAAGGAAACTAGCAGTCTAGCAGAATCAGAGCCATGTGTCTGAACAGCAACAGGTAAGGACTGTCTAACTGAGCTACACTCAGTGGTGTCTTTAGAAGTGCCAGATGTTTCAATGTATTTAACCTGCAGTGCCCTGAACACCACTGCATCTAGAGAGAAAAACGCTTTCCTGTCCTGTCCCTGACCACGACGAATTGGTCCCCGGGCGCCGAAGGAAAAAAGGGCTACCTACTGCTCTTGGCTGCCCCTGGAGGAAGGACAGCAAGGATGGGAAAAATGCAGAGGACAAATTCATTCGGACACCCTCATGTGTGTGTGTTGTGTTCGGCGGGCACTACCCCTTGCATGCATGTGTTGTGTGTGCTAGTGCATGTAATGCACCCGTAATGTGAATGAATCTTCATCTTCTAAAAAATCAATGTGTACTTTCTATTACCATTACTTTCTATTGGTGTAGGCCTCTGTATAGCATTGGATTTGGAGAAATTGTGTTGTGTCTTCTGGCAATTGCAACAAGTACTGGGTGCAGCAGCTTTTCCTGCTCAGTTTTATTACTGAGGAAGTATATGATATTGACTCTGCAGGAATGTAGTTTTTCAATTGCAATAACCACAGCTTTTCCTGATCATAACACACCTGGCATAGCTGAGATGCATAGCTGTACAATGTTCATGCAAGTTTAGTTCTAAAAAACAAGCACACACAGTAAGGGGGTGGTGTTAGGGTGCACCATTCAGACAGTGGACTACAGTTGTGGATCAGTGGCACGCCATCATTTCTGTCTGCTGTGCAACAAAGACAACATTGCCTTTGGAAATGCATGACATGGTTCCACCTCTGGTTTTGGCACCCTCTGCATCTGCTCTATTAGTAGTTCAAAAATAAACTTTTCCAAAGGGGACATGGTTCTGGTTTGCTTCTGGAAGTTATGTAAATAATGCTCCAGTATCACTG
>JAXDDW010000412.1:0-22220 GCA_034670385.1 Hoplostethus mediterraneus | reverse complement strand
TTTTGTTTCAACTACGTCCCTCACCTCCTCAGAACCAGTGGTCAAGAGACCTGGAGAATCAGTCAGACTGTCCTGTAAAGTTGATGGACTTGCTCTTCAATGGCTACACTGGATTGATCAGAATCCAGGGAAAGGATACGAATGGATTGGGCGCATTGATGCTGGAACTGGGACAATATTTGCCCAAGCTGTCCAAGGCCAGTTCACCATCACCAAAGACAGTTCCCAAAATGCAGTGTACTTAGAGGTGAAGATTCTGAAACCTGAAGACTCTACAGTTTATGATTGTGCCCGAGAGTCACAGTGACACAGGTCACTTTGTACAGAGCTGTACAAAAACTGATCAATACTGATCTCTGAAAGAGAAGCACTGAAGCATGTCATGGCTTTAAAAACACATCTCCCAAGAAAGGATGAAGACTGAACAATGGATCACATTACAATCATGAAATCAATAATAAAATCACCAATACACAGGATGTGATGTAACCCACTGTGCTGTAATTCAAGCAAAAGTAATTCAAGTTAAAAGAACGATATGCTAACCCACAGATGTTTATCAAAGGGGACATCATTAAATAATGTTCAATCAGAAACTTGTCCATATAAGACAGCTGAGAGAACACGTAGTTGGCTAATTATTGTTTTGCTCACATATATTTTCTTCAATCAGCCCTAAAATAAGTTAAACAATTCATTTTCTTGCATATCTTCACACAGATTTCAGGTCCTGAGCAGCCTGCTTCCTCCACCTCAGAGGCTGCCAGTTACCATATAAGTCCATGGCTTCAAACAAGACACAAACACCACAACCATTCAAAGTCTATCATGCAAAACTCCAAACCTCCAACCAGCTCCAACAAGTTCTAAACTTCACACCATTTAGCTGGTCCTGCTGCCACGCTGTACTGCTGCTGCAGCCAAATGTCCAAAACCAACTTCATGGAGCCACAGGGGGGCGATATTTGTTACATTGGAGATATAAATGTCTTATCTACTACATATGTTTAACATGCAAAGTGAAGAAAGTGTAATGAAACTCTTGAATAACAAAGTTGAGTTAACAAATAAAAATGAGACAAAGTCGGCACAACCATAAATATGTAAAAACTGATAAGTAAATTTTCGAAATGTCCTCAGCTCACTATTGTTGTCCTGGAAGAATACATAATAATATCATATCATAATTCACTATTAGCTGGTTGTAGAACTGTATGAAACCATCTTACTTTGTGCTGTGTTCATACTCCTGATTTCAATCGCAAATACCAAAACTGGTGGGAGGAGCTTACAGTAAGCAAATTCTTTGAGAGATAAAGTTCATGTCATGTTTAAAGGGGGGTCATGGATTTGAAGACATACTAACCATACTGTAAACATGGCTTACAGGAAACTAATGGTCTTGATGGTTGCTCTGTTTGTTTCCATAGGTGTTGAAGGTCAGACCATAACAGAGTCTGAACCGGTGGTTAAAAGGCCTGGAGAATCCCACAGACTCACCTGTACAACGTCTGGATTTAACTTTGGAGGCGAAGTTTGGAGCTGGATCAGACAGGGTCCTGGTAAAGGTCTAGAGTGGATTGCCTTCATACACACACAAAGTACTCCTATCTACTACTCCCAGTCAGTCCTGGGTCGGTTCACGATCTCCAGAGACGACAGCAGGTGTATCTACAGATGAACAGTGTGAAGACTGAAGACTCTGCAGTTTATTACTGTGCCAGAAGATCCACAGTGAGAAACACTAATAGCAAAGGCATACATAAACTACTTCCTCTATTCAGCACCACTAGTAGACTCAGTTCTTCCCAGTGACACTGGGAACATTCAATTCTCTCAGTACCGTTTTTATGATTTTAGTGAATACACACCAATTAACCACCGGCCATTTTTGCACAGTGAGCCCCAACAGGGTGATTCAAGACCCCCACATGAAGCGGAGCTGATTTCCAGGCAGTGAGGAGAGTTTTGACTCTGTCCAGAGATAATAGCAGTCAGCAGGTGTATTAAAGTGATGCGTCACAGTGAGGCACAGTAGGGGGGTTGGACATGCACAAAAACTACTTCCTCTATTAACTCCACTATTAAGTAGACTCACTTGACTGCATCATACACTATATTGCCAAAAGTATTCACTCACCCATCCAAATAATTGAAATCAGGTGTTCCAATCACTTCCATGGCCACGGGTGTATAAAATCAAGCACCAAGGCATGCAGACTGTTTCTACAAACATTTGTGAAAGAATGGGTCGCTCTCAGGAGCTCAGTGAATTCCAGCGTGGTACTGTGATAGGATGCCACCTGTGCAACAAGTCCAGTCGTGAAATTTCCTCGCTCCTAAATATTCCACAGTCAACTGTCAGTGGTATTATAACAAAGTGGAAGTGATTGGGAACGACAGCAACTCAGCGGTAGGCCACGTAAAATGACGTAGCGGGGTCAGCGGATGCTGAGGTGCATAGTGCGCAGAGGTCGCCAACTTTCTGCAGAGTCAATCGCTACAGACCTCCAAACTTCATGTGGCCTTCAGATTAGCTCAAGAACAGTGCGTAGAGAGCTTCATGGAATGGGTTTCCATGGCCGAGCAGCTGCATCCAAGCCATACATCACCAAGTTCAATGCAAAGCGTCGGATGCAGTGGTGTAAAGCACGCCGCCACTGGACTCTAGAGCAGTGGAGACGCGTTCTCTGGAGTGACGAATCGCGCTTCACCATCTGGCGATCTGATGGACGAGTCTGGGTTTGGCGGTTGCCAGGAGAACAGTACTTGTCTGACTGCATTGTGCCAAGTGTAAAGTTTGGTGGAGGGGGGATTATGGTGTGGGGTTGTTTTTCAGGAGCTGGGCTTGGCCCCTTAGTTCCAGTGAAAGGAACTCTGAATGCTTCAGCATACCAAGTGATTTTAGACAATTCCATGCTCCCAACTTTGTGGGAACAGTTTGGGGATGGCCCCTTCCTGTTCCAACATGACTGTGCACCAGTGCACAAAGCAAGGTCCATAAAGACATGGATGGGAGAGTTTGGTGTGGATGAACTTGACTGGCCTGCACAGAGTCCTGACCTCAACCCAATAGAACACCTTTGGGATGAATTAGAGCGGAGACTGAGAGCCAGGCCTTCTCGTCCAACATCAGTGTGTGACCTCACAAATGCGCTTCTGGAAGAATGGTCAAAAATTCCCATAAACACACTCCTAAACCTTGTGGAAAGCCTTCCCAGAAGAGTTGAAGCTGTTATAGCTGCAAAGGGTGGACCGACGTCATATTAAACCCTATGGATTAAGAATGGGATGTCACTTAAGTTCATATGCAAGTCAAGGCAGGTGAGCCAATACTTTTGGCAATATAGTGCATGTTTGATTCTATGCAAAGCAGTCACTCTGCTATAAAGAGTTCATATCACGCTGTCAGTTGAGGCCAAAGAGGAACAGCAGCTCCCACCAGATCAGCTTCAACACAAACCATGTTCTCTGTAGCTCTGCTGCTGGCAGCTGGATCCTGTGAGTCTCTCTAGATTGTAGATGTAATGTACAACATCAGCAGTTGTTATAGTGCAATGTAACTGGACAATTTGTTACCAAATGTTTCTTCTTTCCACAGGTGTGAAATGTGAACAGCTGACTCAGCCAGCCTCTCTGACTGTCCAGCCAGGTCAACCTCTGACCATCACCTGTCAGGTCTCTTACTCTGTTGCCAGCTATTATACATCTTGGATCAGACAGCCTGCAGGGAAAGGACTGGACTGGAGTGGATTGGAATGAAATATACCGGAGACACACAGTTCAAAGATTCACTAAAAAACAAGTTCAGCATCTCCTTGGACTCTTCCAGCTGTAACACCCATAAGAGGGCTAGACAAGCTCGGACGTAAGAACCAGAATGACTAGCGTGCAAGAGAAGCCACAACACCGATTATCAAAAAGTTATATTATTAAAATAAATGGGCAAAGGGTAACCTATAAATAATTTAAAATGCGCTCCAGTCGGCACAACATGTGTTTTCAACGAGTTACGATGTCTCTCAAGAAGTTACAATGTCTGCCTGGGGTGTCCAGGTAGGTCCGTGGCGCCATGCGCGTCAGTCCCGTTCTCTCGGGGCGCACAAACAGGTCGCTTCTTGGACTCTCTGGTCGATCACCCACGGCACAGTCTGGTCAATGGCCTGCAGTCGCCAATTAACCCTTCTCGTCCCTTGGTACACAGACACCCGGTGTTAGACAGACAGACAGCCATCCAATTACATTAAAACACAAAACAAGATACAGAACCCACAGCAAATGATAGAGCACATGACCACCAACCTTGGTACACAGACACCCAGGTGACAGACAGCAATCTGTCAGCTAGTGAACGGGGGTATAAGTAGGGACATTGTGAGAGAAACAAACCAGGAGAGGGGGAGAGGCATGGTGCTACACACCTGTGATCAATTGGTAATTGTGCTACACACGTGCGCCAAAGACAGTTTGTATCCAGTGCTCATTAGGAGTGTGTTGTGAACCACTACAAACCACATAATCACTGCAATCACGGCAAAACACTACAAATCACTCAAATATCCGTGAACCACTGCAATTCATTCTGCAACCCATGTTACACAGCAACACAGTGACTCTAAAAGGACAGAATCTGCAGCCTGAAGACACAGCTGTGTATTATTGTGCCCGACAGCCACAATAATCCAAACCATCTGTAGACCTGTACAAAAACCCTTCAATCCCTGAACACTTGCAGAATGAAGCCACCAGAGGAGGAGCCCTCAGCCCACTGATACATTCAAGGCCAGTTCCCTGATGAAGTGGAGAAACAATCTTTGAGTATATAAAGAACTGACAAAGTAGGAAGGATAACATGACATGAAAACTAAATTATCTAAATATACAGTATTTTGTCTGATAAGAATAAATAATCCAGTTCACCATGATTAATGATTTTGTTCGGAATGAATGTGAACTAAGTACGAGTGTCTTTCATGTTCATACAAACATTCAATAAGGATTTTTGTCCTGTTTTTAATTTTTTTATTTCAAATTCCACATATGTGTCCTGTTTTTTTCCAAATTTCAGATTTTTGTCCTGTTTTTTTTTCAAAATGTTTCCAGATTTCATTACTCTAAGTTACCAAAACTAGCCCAAAATGAAGAGCCCCAAACCCTAACCCAATGGTTAGAGAGACCTCCTTTGACTGCATGACCTGGGTTCAAGTCCTGTTACAACAAGCTTCCACTCTGCTGAAGTGTCCTTGACCACGAAAAAGTCGAAGCAGTTGTGATTTGATTTGGTTGAGCAACAACAAAAGAACAACAATATTTTTAAATATATTGCAGTTTATTGTCATTGTGAGACCTGCACACCCAATACCAGCATCCCACATGACTCAACCACAATATATACAATCCACACCAGCTAGAGACTAATCAATTACACTTTAGGTGATAAATTATTAATTTCACTATACTGAAAAATGTGTCAACATTAAGCAATGCAAGGTGTAGAACAAACACAAAAAAATGAATGAGGTGTAAAAGGAAAGACTCAGGCATTTTCCAGAGGATAAATCAGATTCTTCTCATATATGATGATAATATCTTAGGAGGTGAGGTGATGGTTTCACCTCCTCAGCACATTTGGGGTAAAAGGCAGATTTTGAGGTGTTGACTCCTCCTATGAGGAGGAGTCAATGCAAAACTCTGATGTCTTCTGTCTCTACTTATCTGACTGCAGAGAGGATGAGAGAGAACAGTCGGACACTCAGTTTAACATGATGGGCTATAGGACAGGACTGCTGCTTTTAGCTATTTGTTGGACAGGTGAAGCTTTTCACTAATCTTGATGTGACGTTGTCTTCATTTAAGTTAGTGATTTAATGAATGTGATGGTTTTCTTTTTTGTCTTGTCAGGTGTTGATGGTCAGACTCTGACAGAATCTGAACCAGTGGTTAAAAAGCCTGGAGAGTCCCACAAATTGACCTGTACAGGCTCTGGATTCACATTCAGGCAGCTATCAGATGAGCTGGATCAGACAGGCTCCTGGAAAAGGACTGGAGTGGATTGCCTTCATACTATAGTAGCAGCAATCTACTACTCCCAGTCAGTCCAGGGTCGGTTCACCATCTCCAGAGACGACAGCAGACAGCAGGTGTATCTCCAGATGAACAGTCTGAAGACTGAAGACTCTGCAGTTTATTATTGTGCTCGAGATCCACAGTGACTGGAGTAGGTTGAGCAGCTGTACAAAATCCTACAGTAAGACATGGACAAAAGTTAATCAACACTCAGATATCAGTCTGAGAAGCATTTAAGTGTGACTGGGCTTTAAAAGTACATTTCCTGAGAGAGGAAGAATTCTGATCAAATAATTACATCACAAAATTAAAACACATCAATTAATAAAATAAATACAACTTGCCTGTTTCTTCCATGACAGAGCTTCATAAACACACGTCCTGAGAGAAGAAGTTCACTGAACAATGAAACACAACAATAAAAAAATCTGAAATCTAAATCTCATGATGATCAATTCCTCACAACTGTCAAAGCCAATACAACACTCTGGTTGCTGAAATCACCCAAACTATCAATAAAGGAAATACTAGCTCTTCACATGTCAACCACAACCATCTCTATATATTAAGGGGAATCACAAGTGAGTTACATTATGATGAAGTGGAAAATATGTTGCAGTCCCTCTTTTCAAACTGTAGAGGGCAGTCGATGCAAAGTCTCTCTCTCCTCCATCTCTGTAAAGAGACGCTCAGCTCTGGTCTTCAGTTACTGACTGACATGGAACTAAGGACTGGCTAGAGGTGACTTCTAATACTGGTCATGGTAATGGACGCACATTGGAAGTAGTGATCGGTTGTACATCTTCACATGATGTAATACTGTTAAAATGTGTGTAGTGATCTCGCTCCAAAACAGGATGAATGGAAAAAGTTTGACTGATGGTTTGATATTAACCATATTATTATCTGATGATACAGTCAAAAACAGTAACACAGTCAAACTTAACCAACTATCAAAGGTGCCTTTGACTGCATCATTCACTGAAAAGTAGTTTTAACACTGTGACTGAATAATAATAATAATAATAATAATAATAATAATAATAATAATAATATATTGTGAAAATGGATAATATTTGTAATAAATGTAAATTTATTGTAGTTTAATGTAATTTAACGTGAGGGAAACAGCAGAACTGCACACCCAATGCCAGAACACCATATGACTCATCCACAATATGTATACAGTCAACACCAGCAATAGACTAATCAATTACAACTTTGATTGTAACTCATCATACGATGACCTCAGCACAGATTTTGAGGTGTATTGATGCTCTGGAAACTCAGGATTCTCCAATTTCATCAAACAATAATTGAGAGACAAGTCCAATCCAGTACGATCCTCCCTCCCTATGAGGAGGAGTCAATGCAAAACTCTGATGTCTTCTGTCTCTACTTATCTGACTGCAGAGAGGATGAGAGAGAACAGTGGACACTCAGTTTAACATGATGGGCTATAGGACAGGACTGCTGCTTTTAGCTATTTGTTGGACAGGTGAAGCTTTTCACTAATCTTGATGTGACGTTGTCTTCATTTAAGTTAGTGATTTAATGAATGTGATGGTTTTCTTTTTTGTCTTGTCAGGTGTTGATGGTCAGACTCTGACAGAATCTGAACCAGTGGTTAAAAAGCCTGGAGAGTCCCACAAATTGACCTGTACAGGCTCTGGATTCACATTCGGTAGCTATGGGATGAACTGGATCAGACAGGCTCCTGGTAAAGGACTGGAGTGGATTGCTTACATATGCACATCTAGTTCTCCTATCTACTACTCTCAGTCAGTCCAGGGTCGGTTCACCGGTCTCCAGAGACGACAGCAGACAGCAGATGTATCTCCAGATGAACAGTCTGAAGACTGAAGACTCTGCAGTTTATTATTGTGCTCAGAGATCCACAGTGACTGGAGTAGGTTGAGCAGCTGTACAAAATCCTACAGTAAGACATGGACAAAAGTTAATCAACACTCAGATATCAGTCTGAGAAGCATTTAAGTGTGACTCGGCTTTAAAAGTACATTTCCTGAGAGAGGAAGAATTCTGATCAAATAATTACATCACAAAATTAAAACACATCAATTTATAAAATAAATACAACTTGCCTGTTTCTTCCATGACAGAGCTTCATGAACACACATCCCTGAGAGAAGAAGTTCACTGAACAATGAAACACAACAATAAAAAAATCACCCAAACTATCAATAAAGGAAATATTAGCTCTTCACATGTCAACCACAACCATCTCTATATATTAAGGGGAATCACAGTTGAGTTATATTATGTTGAAGTGGAAAATATGTTGCAGTCCCTCTTTTCAATCTTTAGAGGGCAGTCGATGCAAAGAATAAATGCAAATAATAAAATAATCTCTGTTTGTCCACTTGCATGTGGATATCATTGGTATTGGTTGATTACCACTGGGGTTCAGTTTGGTTGCTCACTGTGTCTGTAAATATGCACTTGTACAATCACCATGATTTCAGCAGTTGTTGCATCGATAACCATGTTGTAGAGTGTTCTGC
The DNA here is from genome assembly GCA_034670385.1 of Hoplostethus mediterraneus. Classification (NCBI taxonomy): domain Eukaryota; kingdom Metazoa; phylum Chordata; class Actinopteri; order Trachichthyiformes; family Trachichthyidae; genus Hoplostethus; species Hoplostethus mediterraneus. The sequence continues at coordinate 13,632 of JAXDDW010000412.1, read as the reverse complement.
GGTGCACACTAACTCTATTTTCAGCCTGAACACAGATTTGTTTGGTTTTGCTTGAACATTGTTGGTTGAGAACTAGACAGTTGGTATAAATACTCTAGATGGCCCTGTTGGGAATTGTATATTTGGCCAAGGTAAGATTGTCTTGCTCTGGCCAGACACTAAATTACAATATACTAAGGCCGTCTGAGGCCTCTTATACAACACAATACAGGCCCTTTTGGTTGCCATTGATCAATTGGAAATTAGCACAGGAGACGGTGTTCCCAGGTCTAGAGGAAGTAGGGGACAGAGCTACGCCCACAGTACTCAATTAGCACACATAACAGACAAAAGGTTGAGGGGGGATGTAAGGGACAATGCTAATTATCACATGGTCAAACTGTATAAATGAACTATATCATTGTAATGTTCTTCAGAATATCTTCGCAGGCAGAGATGCTGCCCGAGTGTTCTCCCTTTTAGCGCTAAACTGTATTAAATTCTCATTGTATCTTTGGACGTAGTTTGTTGCTGCTTTCTTCTTGCATTCATCGCCACGACCAAGAAACTATTCCTAACATATGGCGTTGTCGGCAGGATTGTGAAAAATCTTCCGGACGGTGGAACCTAAACTGAGGTGAGTGACTTTCAGATTATATACTTCATTGTTCATTTGATGAGTGATGAAATAGAAAGCATTATCGCCTCAGTAACAGGTTTAAGCTGTCCTGGTTGTGACCACATCAGTAAATTGATAAAGAACAAATCAAGAATTGAATGACTTCTTGGTGTGATTGAGTGTGAGAACACAGCGCAACACATGAGTGCACGTCATAGAGGATCGTGAGTTTAAAGGTTCTGTAGACGTAGAAGTACAGGCCTCAAGTTTTCGGTTTAAAGGTTCTGTAGACGTAGAAGTACAGGCCTCAAGTTTTTCGGTGTAAAGGTTCTGTAGACGTAGAAGTACAGGCCTCAAGTTTTCGGTGTAAAGGTTCTGTAGACGTAGAAGTACAGGCCTCAAGTTTTCGGTGTAAAGGTTCTGTAGACGTAGAAGTACAGGCCTCGAGTTTTCGGTTTAAAGGTGTTCTAGTTCTTGTTAAACTAGAAGAATTTAGTTCAAAAATCTGTGTGGAGGTTTTTGAAGAAACCACGTGGTTGTGTGAATGAGAGCTCTGGTGTGATTGAGAAGATTGTTCTGCAAAGTCCATGTTGGTGTGATTGTACCGGCAGTGTGATATATTCTATGTTTCCAAACCTGTATAATGTGTTGGTGGTTTGTGTTTTTGTGTTAAGTAAGTAACCACAGTTCTGAATAGTACACTTAAGTTTTGTTCTGGCAAATACGTTAGTGACTAGTTTATTACCAAGGTTATTGCTTATGTCTTAGTGTTGTGTGGGCCCGATAGTTTCTCTCTATATATATAGTCATATATTATAGTTATATAAACATATAGGAGACATCCAATCCGTATGCTACAGTAGTGGATAATACTTATTGTACTTAGTAAGAAAGACTAGGGTAGATACAAAAGGGATAGATTTAGAGAAGATATAGACAGATTACATAAACGGTTGGTGTAGACAAAAGAACAGCTAAACTAAGATAAAGCATTAAACAGAGCCTACCAATATGGGAGAGTCTAAGCCGTATAAGGCAACAGTGTTTAAACAGCTGAAGAAAGGTGAATATCTTAGTGACGAATTGAGAATGTATGCTACCAACAGTCTTGATGTAATTCAATCAAAAGCCACCAAATATGGGTGGAATCAGAGTGGGAGTCCAGGGGAATGGTCTCAATGGTGGAATAATGTTACGAAGAAAAAATATAAGGGCAAGTTTGCATACATGTTAATGATTCTGGAGGCAGAACGGAAAACACGTAAGTGTGATGCTTTAAAACAAAAGATTGACCAATTACAGACTGAGTTGGCATGCAAATCAGAAGCGACTGTGTGTGTGGCTGCTATAGACACAGAGATGAGGAAAGAGTGTTGTAACCCACCACCCCCATACAATAGTCCAGACAAGGGAACAGTCCCACATCTCCATACAGAGCAGAAGCCAGATCAGGTTGTTGCAGGACCAGAATCAGAGCCATTCGCCCCTTCCACTACATGTGAGCTTAGCAAAACAGCGGTAATGGCCCCAGTGAAACTAGTGAATGTACCCACAGGTCTAACTGGAGAGAATGAACCTAGATCTAGAATACAACTCCAACACTCCCCTCTGTCTGGAGCAGATCTGAGAAACATTTTAAAGGAATTGCCAGACATGAAATTGATGGACCCGAATCTTGATTTTTGGGAAAAGCTAGCAGAATATTGCGTAGTTAGTAATCTCCATCCTTATGATGTGTTCATTTTAACTAAAGCAAAATGTCCAGCAACAGCTTGGAATTCCATCTTAGATGAGTATAACAAGGATGCATGGGCTGTGAAGGAATTCAACAGTACAGAGGAAGCAGAGAAAGCCATTGATATCTTTAGGAATAAAGTGTCTGAAGCCATAGGGACAGGTGAGAATTTGTATCAGCTGTTCATAGGAAGAACACAGAAGCCTAAAGAAAACTTTGAGAGTTACATTGAAACCAAATTTCAGCTCTATCGGAGGTATGGAAAGTCGACTGGAACACGGGATGATCCAGCATTTATAACAGCAGCCATAATGGGAGCACACCAAAAATATAGATCTGCAGTTAATAGCTCAGGCTACCAACCCCAGAAACATGCAGAAATGATGACTTGGGCACACCGTATAGGTAATACGGATGATAGCAGCGCCCAAGGTGTCAAGAGATTCAGGAGGCAAGATCAAGGGATAGCGGCAGTCAGTGCCTATCAAAGCTCAGAGGCATGTAGCAATTGTGTGAAGACCGGACACAAGCAATCCGCATGTGTCAACGACCAGTGAATGTAAGGGGGATTCGACGGGTACTAGGGTTGTTCAATTTCAGTAGACAACACATTCCTAACTTCTCAAAGATTGCACTACCCATTACAAGATTACTGAAAGGAGCACAGCGAGCCCATGACCTGATTGAATGGGACAATGATTGTGAAGAAGCATTTACCAAGCTAAAACAAATGCTAAGTTCAGCCCCGGCATTAGGCCTACCTAATCCGACACTCCCATTTACATTGTACACTCATGTCCAGGACGGACACATGTCAGCAGTGTTGACACAACCACATGGAGATAAACTTAGACCTACTGCTTACTTTGCTCAGAAACTAGACCCAGTAGCTTTAGCTATGCCACAGTGTCTACAAGCAGTAGAAGGAGCATCAAGAGCATTGAAAAGTGCTATTCCATTGATAGGAACACAGGATGTGGAAATTGTTGTCCCACATTCAGTTTTTGCTATACTATCAGCTGGGAAATCAGCTGCCGTGCACATGTCCAGGTGGACACGCTGGGAAACATCTCTTCTAATGCCAAGTGTTCATTTAACTAAATCATCCAACTTGAATCCAGCTACTTTATTACCCATCCCAGGAGAGGGTGAGCCCCACGAGTGTCCCCAGGTGTTAGATAATACGTTAGCATCAGTGGCTAAAGAAGTAGCAATTCCAGGAGCAACAGATTTGTATACTGATGGGGCATCGTTTTATGTGGATGGTGTAAGACAAACAGGTTGGGCTGTTTGCAAAGCTGATGGCAGAACAGTGGCCGTGGGCGGGGCATGTGGGTCTGCTCAAGTTGCAGAAATATGTGCTCTCATTGCAGCATGCAAAGCTGCAAAGGATGACGTTGTAAATATCTATACAGATTCACGTTATGCATTTGGGGTTGTGCATGATTATCTCAGTATTTGGGCGTTTAGGGGTTTCCTGACTAGCGCAGGAACCCCTATTCAAAATGGGGGGATAGTGCATGAACTACATGAGGCTATTAAACTCCCGAAAGAAGTCGCAGTGTTAAAAGTTAAAGCTCATACTAAGAAAACAGACCAGCATAGTGTGGGTAACAGATTTGCTGATGAACTAGCCAAAAAGGCAGCTATAGAATTCAGTAAAAAGGAAATGATTGCTACAGTACAAGAGAAACAGACAGACACACACATTAATATACCGAATTGCTCAGAACTCATTGCCATTCAACATGCAGAAACACAGAAGGAAAAATGGAATTGGTTAGACAAAGGGGCTAAAGTACATGAAGACAACTCCTGGAGGGCCCCAGGTGGCTTACAGTTTGTATTGCCACCACGACTGATGGGAAGTGTGATCAGAGTGTACCATGCAGTAGCACATGATGGAGCTAATCGTATGTTTCAAACCATGTCCCATCATTGGTGGCACCCACGGGTGAGAGCGCAGATTTTAGACCACGTACGGCGATGTGCAACTTGTGCACAATGTAACACGGGTCAGACTCTTAAAGTTAAGATGAGACACCAACCTAGACCAACTTCGCCTTTTCAGCAAATACAGATAGATTATATTGGGCCATTACCCAAATGCAGAGGAAAAGAATATGCAATGGTCATGGTGGACCATTTCACACGATGGGTTGAGGTTTTTCCTGTAAGAAGGGCTGATGCGGTAAGCACAGCACTAATCTTGGTGAATGAGATTATTCCAAGATATGGACTACCGTGTTTCATAGACAGTGACCAAGGCACACATTTCACTGGAAAAATCATGAAAACTGTATGCAAAGCTTTGGGAATTAAGCAAAAATTCCATTGTGCTTATCATCCAGAGTCCAGTGGGTTTGTGGACAGAGCAAACAGAAGTTTACACATTTAACTAACTAAATGTATGTGCTCTATTCCAGATCATACAACTACCAGTGGTTGTGTGGACAGAGCAAACAGAAGTTTTAAAATTTGAACTAATTAAATGTATGTGCTCTATTCCAGAGGGATGACGAAATTGTTGAGAGTTGTGATGTCTAGGCACACTAATCCTAACAACTGACAACTAACAAACTAACAACTAACAACTAACAATGTCATTTAGGTCATTGTGTGGCACATGAGGGTTCCTGAGGCTCCGAGCCTAGGAAGAGGAGAGCTACATGTCATCAAGTAGTGAAGCAATGCCAGTTGTTAATGCAATCTGTCTCCAAAGTTATCTGAGCATGTCTAGGTACAGCAACATCTGATGAGTCTCCATAGGTACAGCCGAGAGACCAGGTACTGGTGAAAGAAGACAACATCCAGTTTTCTTCAGCCCAACATGGTCCGGACTGCACACAGTGCTCCTCGTCACCAGTAATGCAGCTTGAGTAACGGGAATTCCAGTTTGAGTACATCTGAAAGACACAGATGCACCTGAAAGGACACCAGCCAGGCCTACCGAGCCAAAGATGACTCCAGGATCCCGGGAACTCGTGAACACACACAGAAGAGCACAGAAAAACTAAGAACTGTACACCACAGCAGTGGACCATGGACCTCACTGATAATTCAAAGCACTATGTGCACTTCCTTGCCCATATGCTGACCAGTAATGTTTAAACCAGAATATTATGTATTATTTGGGACAACCTACACTAGTCTGAGGGTGACATCTACGAGACTATATAATGTAATACTAGAATATTAATGTTTGAAACAACTGAGATACGCATCTGCATGACCAGGTCACCATGAGAGGTCATGGACGGGTCTGGAACAGAACATGTGAAAATTGTCATGTTTAGCTACAGCTAACACACAGACAGACGGTGTAACTAAGGACAGTTATTTTATATGATGCAAACATAAAGATATGTGGATTATGTTATGTTGATATGTATAATGACTAGCCAGTACACCACTACACACCAGTTTATGAATAATAACTAAGGTATTATTATGGATAGTAGATTTAAAATTGACCCACAATCAACATTGTGATTGTAATGTGTCATTGTATTTTCACCACATACTATTTTCATGTGTGACTTGCCTTGATTTTGTTTCCTCTATAGCAGGGGTTGAGTTTTTCAAGAATGGTCACTAAACAACTTCAGTTGAGTCTTTTTGCCTCCCTGACAGACAAGGTCCGGGAGGTCTTTTGGCCCAACATGAAGATTCTAAAGTATCGGCAGAATTTTATGTTCTATTATGTTCTATTCATTGTTTACCAACTTTGATTTTATTTCCTCTAAGCAAGGGGTTTTAGTTTTTCAAGGATGGTCACTGTTTGTTAACATCTTCAGTTGAGTCTTTTTGCCTCCCTGACAGCCAAGGTCCGGGAGGTCTTTTGGCTCAACATGAAGACTCTATACCTCGGAATACCACAATTCTTGTAATGTGAGGATAAATTGTAACATTTATCCTCAAGTCAAAAAGTAGGGAATGTTGGGAATTGTATATTTGGCCAAGGTAAGATTGTCTTGCTCTGGCCAGACACTAAATTACAATATACTAAGGCCGTCTGAGGCCTCTTATACAACACAATACAGGCCCTTTTGGTTGCCATTGATCAATTGGAAATTAGCACAGGAGACGGTGTTCCCAGGTCTAGAGGAGGTAGGGGACAGAGCTACGCCCACAGTACTCAATTAGCACACATAACAGACAAAAGGTTGAGGGGGGATGTAAGGGACAATGCTAATTATCACATGGTCAAACTGTATAAATGAACTATATCATTGTAATGTTCTTCAGAATATCTTCACAGGCAGAGATGCTGCCCGAGTGTTCTCCCTTTTAGCGCTAAACTGTATTAAATTCTCATTGAATCTTTGGACGTAGTTTGTTGCTGCTTTCTTCTTGCATTCATCGCCACGACCAAGAAACTATTCCTAACAGCCCCTTTCTATAAGAATTGTCAGCAGGTCAAACATAGAAAAAACATTTCATTTTATCTATTTTAACATTACGTTACCAAAACAAACCCAAAATGAAGAGCCCTAAACATAGTTTGTCACTGTCTTGTTATAATGTTACCAGATTCATCCATCACCATGTTGTGAGGCAGGAAGGCCTCTTGGTTAGAGAGACCGCCTTTGACTGCATGACCAGGGTTCAAGTCCTGTTACAACAAGCATCCACTCTGTGTCCTTTAACAACAAACACTACTAGCAGTTGGGATTTGAGTTGGTTTAGCAACTGTACAATACAGCCATCGTACTCTGAGTCATTAACATGTCATGTATTAAGTTGGAACAACATTTTGACTGTGTGCACAAATTACATTACAAGTTCTGCATTTAAAAAACTACCCACCACATAATGAAACTCAATTTTTTTCAATGTTTTGTTTTTCTATATGATTTCTCTGAATCTGATGATACAGTCAAAAACAGTAACACAGTTACTTTGTTGATAATCATGAGGTATTTTACTATATTTTTGTTTTGTTGTTGTTGTTGAAACCGGTCAATTAAATAAAAATAAATCATTCCACAACCGTTGCAGTAAAACTGTTATTAAGCAGCAGTCTGTGTTACATGTTCCCTATTTAAACCTGTAGAGGGAGGTCTATGCAAAGTCTTACTTCCTTATAAACCAACGATTAGCAGCGATCATGTCATTTGTGGCAGAAAAGTTGAGACCTTTAGAAAGACATACATCAGAAAGCACTGAATTGCAGTGTCTATTAAATAACAATGGATCATACAGCTGCATGGAGTCTATTCTTTGTAGTCATTATACACGGTAAGAAAAGCAATTGTGTGTTTTACACTTAAGACTTTCCTCAGTAAATGTCTTAGATTTACAAGTCTGATGGCTGATGACCACAGTCACCTTTTCTTTGTTTACAGGAGTGTGGAGTGAGATCAAACTGGACCAGTCTCCCTCTCAGGTGAAAAGACCTGGAGAGACAGTGAAGATGTCCTGTACCATATCAGGGTTTCAGATGACAAGCTACTATATGGCCTGGGTACGGCAGAGGCCAGGGAAAGTGCTAGAGTGGATTGGGAGCATGAACTCAGGTTCAAACTCTGCTAGCTATGCCAACTCCTTTCAAAGTCATTTCACCCTGACTGAAGAAGTGTCCAGCAGCACTCAGTACCTCGAGGCCAAGAGCCTGAGAGAAGAAGATTCTGCTGTTTACTTCTGTGCTCGAAGCCACAGTGACTGAACACGGTGGAGCAGCTGTATTAAAACCTGCATCAATGTGACCTCAATGACATCTGCAGTCTTTTTCTAACCCTCAACATATTCACAAAGTATAAAGTCAACAGTTGTGTACACAATATATTTCTTATTGTATATTTAAACAATAATAAGTCCTTACTTTCCTAAAGATATTACATCAAAGAAGGGCAAAGTGCTCTCAACAGACAAAAATCATTTAAAAGGTATCCACCACAATCTGTCATTTCAGATTTTATTGCCAATCGCAATGTATACTGTCATGTAATGTTGTTTCTCAAACATCCTGATCTTTGCAGGCTAAAATGTCACAATTGTTTTTATTCCCCATGGTAAACTTCACCAGTTGTTATCAATGAGAGGAACCTGCACATGATTAGAAAAACTATTTCCATTGAGTGATAATGTTCCAGCAAAAGTGCAATATCAAAACTGTGTGAGGACAAAGATGTTTCATGTTGTTTTGAACTCAAGTCCTTCTTCATGCTATCAACCCGTCAGTGAATGGTCCTTCACCACAATGTGTATTATCCAGCCCCCCTAGCCAAGTCTTGTTCCCTCTCAAATTGATCTCCTTCGTAAAGAAACAGATGATTGATCGGTCATCCATGCAATATCCAAAATACATTCCTTAGTTAGCTGCTCTCTTCACTCATCTTCATAGGGCTGGGATGACAGCAATGCCTGGATAATTCAACCTGCTGTTAACATTTACCTCCTTGGAAATGTTACAAAAGTAACATGAAACATTCATACATGGACCTTTATTTTAGACTTACTAGATATATTAGCAACTGCAACACATTGAGCTGGATTCTCTTATTCACACTGGAGGAAAACAACTGAGACGTCAGTCCATCTCCAACTGGAAAGATGTGATCTCTGTTCTTATGTTGACTCTCTTACTGAACAAGTGTCAACATTATACAATGGAAGGCATAAAACAACCCAAATGAATGAATGAGGTGTTAAAAGCCAAATTCAGGCATAAAGTAGATTCTTCTAATATATGATGAGAATGATGAGAATATGGTGAGGTGATGGTTTCATGTCCTCGGCACACTTTGATTTTGAGGTGTGTTGAGGCTCTCTCTCTATAACTATCTCTATATTCTGCTGAAATCTCAACCACTCTTTACCTGTGGCTCAATTTGAACCCTGATCGTCCCTTTGTACAAGCATTGAGCAGGATTCTACAATTTCATGGAAACTATCTCTATATTCTGCTAGAATCTGAATCCTTTACGCATGGGTCAAATTGAACCTGCATTGAGCAAGATTCTCCAATTGCATCAAACAATAATTGAGAGACAAGTCCAATCCAGTACGATCCTCCCTCCCTATGAGGAGGAGTCAATGCAAAACTCTCATGTCTTCTTTCTCTACTTATCTGACTGCAGATAGGATGAGAGAGAACAGTGGACACTCAGTTTAACACGATGGGCTATAGGACAGGACTGCTGCTTTTAGCTATTTGTTGGACAGGTGAAGCTTTTCACTAATCTTGATGTGACTTTGTCTTCATTTAAGTTAGTGATTTAATGAATGTGATGGTTTTCTTTTTTGTCTTGTCAGGTGTTGATGGTCAGAGTCCCACAAATTGACCTGTACAGGCTCTGGATTCACATTCGGTAGCTACAGGATGAACTGGATCAGACAGGCTCCTGGTAAAGGACTGGAGTGGATTGCTTACATATGCACATCTAGTTCTCCTATCTACTACTCTCAGTCAGTCCAGGGTCGGTTCACGGTTTCCAGAGATGACAGCAGACAGCAGGTGTATCTCCAGATGAACAGTCTGAAGACTGAAGACTCTGCAGTATATTATTGTGCCAGAAGACACAGTGTCACAGTGACTGAAGTAGGTTGAGCAGCTGTACAAAATCCTACAGTAAGACATGGACAGTTAATCAACACTCAGATATCAGTCTGAGAAGCATTTAAGTGTGACTGGGCTTTAAAAGTACATTTCCTGAGAGAGGAATAATTCTGTACAAATAATTACATCACAATTTTATCATATTAATTGATAAAATAAATAATACTTGCCTGTTTCTTCCATGACAGAGCTTCATAAACACACATCCTGAGAGAAGAAGTTCACTAAACAATGATACACAACAACAAAAAAATCTGAAATCTAAATCTCATGATGATCAATTCCTCACACAACCGTCAAAGCCAATACAACACTCTGGTGCTGAAATCACCCAAACTATCAATAAAGGAAATACAAGCTCTCCACATGACAACCACAACTGGTGGCACGGTGGCACAGTGCTTGCACTGCTGCCTCACAGCAAGAAGGTCCTGGGTTTGAGTCCTGCCTGGGGTACTGTTGAGTCTGGGGTTCCCAGGTGGGTTATCTCCCGGGCCTTTCTGTGTGGAGTTTGCATGTTCTCCTCGTGCTCACATGGGTTTCCTCCTGTAAAAAAAAAAAGAACCCCATCTGAAAACATGCAACATCCTGTCCCGTCCTTGACGAAGACATGATGTACATCTAAGGAATTGGTCCCCATGCGCTGGTGTTGTCGGCTGCCCTCTGCTCCCTGGCTGGCACTGGAGGAGGGTCGGCAAGGATGTGATAAAGAGCAGTACTCTCATTCAACTCGGACATTTACCCTGCATGCGTGTGTGTTGTGTCGGTGGCCACTTCCCGTGCATATGTGCGATGTTACGAATAAAAGTCAATCCTAATCTCAACCATCTCTATATATTAAGGGGAATCACAGTTGAGTTATATTATGTTGAAGTGGAAAATATGTTGCAGTCCCTCTTTTCACTCTTTTGAGGGCAGTTGATGCAAAGAATAAATGCAAAGAATGACATAATCTTTCTCTGTTTGTCCACTTGTATGTGCATATCACTGATACAGGTTGACTGGTGTCCAGATTTGGTTGCTCACTGTGGCTATAAATTTGCAGGTGTTTAATCACTGTGATATCAGCAGTTGTTGCATCGATCACCATGTTGTAGAATGTTCTGCTGTGCTCACCAACTCTGATCACAGGCCACTCCTTAGCTCATCTCCTCTCATCATACCTTTCTGGTAACACAGTGACTATGAATGTCTCAATGGAAAGTCAACAGTGTGTAGACACACTTGGGGAGCAATGGATAAAAAATGTCTTGTAACACCTAAACTTAATTATTTAAAAAGTATATAAGATTTGGAAATATATATGTATATATTATCAGAATTTGAGAGATCATAGAGATTAAATTAACTCAAATTAATGTTTACAGTCAATAATGTTCAAAAGCTTTGTTATGGCCTCTGGATGGTGCTCTTGACCAAAAGAGGGATGTTACAGCACTTTCAGAAGATATGCTACACATATTGCAATAGTTTTAATATTTCCTGAAGGACTGAGATGTCATCAACATTGTGAAGCAATTGGGTGTTAGATGAGCAATATTTGTTGCGGCAGGGATAAGCATTAGCAAAAGGAAGGAAATAATTGTGGATAACAAAGTGGGATGAGAGACCAAAGTAAAACTTTTAATTATTATAATTCTTTGGCAAAATCTCCAATCTCTTTGTCCGTGTATCACACTGTATCTGTTGATCTAGGACCAGATCACATGACCATTAACTCGTCAGTAAGACATCTCAGTGATATCCTCATAGCTTTAATGTCTTTGTGGTTTTCCCTCTCTTTGAGGAGGAGTCAATGCAAAACTCTGAGATCTTCCATCTGTACATATCAGTCTGCCGAGTAAAGGAGACAGACTCAGCTGCTGACATACATACTGTAGACTGGGTAGAGACAGAGGCCTTTTAAGATGTTCAGCCCTGACTATTTGGTTGGATTACTTCTTCTGTCTATTAGCTGCGCAGGTAAGACAAGTTAAACTGGGTTTCGACAAACCTGCTGATATTAAGACAAAGTGATTTGAGTAGCTAATTGACTATTTTCATTTGTATAGGTGTGGAGGGTCAGACCTTGACTGAGTCTGAACCAGCAGTTAAAAAGCCTGGAGAATCTCACAAACTGGCCTGTACATATTCAGGGTTCGGTGGCAATTATTGGAATGCTTGGATCAGACAGGCTCCTGGAAAAGGACTGGAGTGGGTTACAACTATCAGTGATAGCAGTAGCAGCAAATACTACTCTCAGTCAGTCCAGGGTCGGTTCACCGTCTCCAGAGACAACAGCAGACAGCAGGTGTATCTCCAGATGAACAGTCTGAAGACTGAAGACTCTGCAGTTTATTATTGTGCTCGAGATCCACAGTGAGGTTGAGCAGCTGTACAAAATCCCACAGTAAGACATGGACAAAAGTTAATCAACACTCAGATATCAGTCTGAGGAGCATTTAAGTGTGACTGGGCTTTAAAAGTACATTTCCTCAGAGAGGAAGAATTCCGATCAAATAATTACATCACAAAATTAAAACACATCAATTAATTAAATAAATACAAATTGCCTGTTTCGTCCATGACAGAGCTTCATAAACACAGGTCCTGAGAGAAGAAGTTCACTGAACATTCAAAAATGAAACACAACAACAAAAAAATCTGACATCTAAATCTCATGATGATCAATTCCTCACACAACCGTCAAAACCAATACAACACTGTGGTTGCTGAAATCACCCAAACTATCAATAAAGGAAATACAAGCTCTTCTATCTATCAAAACTATCAAAACTCTTCACATGTCAACCACAACCATCTCTATATATTAAGGGGAATCACAAGTGAGTTACATTATGATGAAGTGGAAAATATGTTGGACGGGGGGACATCATTAAATAATATGTTCAATCAGAAACTTGTCCATATAAGGCAGCTGAGAAAACACGTAGTTGGCTAATTATTGTTTTGCTCACATACATTTTCATCAGCCATAAAATAAGTTAAACTATTCATTTTCTTGCATATCTTCACACAGATTTCAGGACCTGAGCAGCTGCTTCCTCCACCTCCAGAGGCTGCCAGTTACCATATAAGTCCATGGCTTCAAACGAAACACAAACACCACAACCATTCAAAGTCTATCATGCAAAACTCCAAACCTCCAACCAGCTCCAACAAGTTCTAAACTTCACACCATTTAGCTGGTCCTGCTGCCACACTGTACTGCTGCTGCAGCTAAATGTCCAAAACCAACTTTATGGAGCCACAGGGGGGCGATATTTGTTACATTGGAGGTATAAATGTCTAACCTACTGCATTAAAATATGTTTAACATGCAAAGTGAAGAAAGTGCAATGAAAACTCTTGAATAAAAAAATTGTGTTAAAAAATAAAAATTTGATAAAGTTGGCACAACCATAAATATGTAAAAATTGATATGTACATTTTCTAAATGTCCTCAGCTCACTATAGTTGTCCTGGAAGAATACATGTCATAATTCACTATTAGCTGCTTGTAGAACTGTATAAAACCATCTTACTTTGTGCTGTGTTCATACTTCTGATTTTAATCGCAAATACCAAAACTGGTGGGAGGAGCTTACAGTAAGCAAATTCTTTGAGAGATAAAGTTCATGTCATGTTTAAAGGGGGGTCATGGATTTGAAGCTTCACAGTACATGACACACATTCCTTTGAGTAGATAACAGGTCTGACCAGGTTAAAAGCTGGGATGCCTCATTCATGGATAGCATC
>JAXDDW010000411.1:0-17500 GCA_034670385.1 Hoplostethus mediterraneus | reverse complement strand
TTTTTTTTTTTTTTTTTTTTTTTTTTTTTTTTTTTTTTTTTTTTTTTTTTTTTTTTTTTTTTTTTTTTTTTTTTTTTTTTTTTTTTTTTTTTTTTTTTTTTTTTTTTTTTTTTTTTTTTTTTTTTTTTTTTTTTTTTTTTTTTTTTTTTTTTTTTTTTTTTTTTTTTTGTTTTTTTTTTTTTTTTTTTTTTTTTTTTTTTTTTTTTTTTTTTGTTTTTTTTTTTTTTTTTTTTTTTTTTTTTTTTTTTTTTTTTTTTTTTTTTTTTTTTTTTTTTTTTTTTTTTTTTTTTTTTTTTTTTTTTTTTTTTTTTTTTTTTTTTTTTTTTTTTTTTTTTTTTTTTTTTTTTTTTTTTTTTTTTTTTTTTTTTTTTTTTTTTTTTTTTTTTTTTTTTTTTTTTTTTTTTTTTTTTTTTTTTTTTTTTTTTTTTTTTTTTTTTTTTTTTTTTTTTTTTTTTTTTTTTTTTTTTTTTTTTTTTTTTTTTTTTTTTTTTTTTTTTTTTTTTTTTTTTTTTTTTTGTTTTTTTTTTTTTTTTTTTTTTTTTTTTTTTTTTTTTTTTTTTTTTTTTTTTTTTTTTTTTTTTTTTTTTTTTTTTTTTTTTTTTTTTTTTTTTTTTTTTTTTTTTTTTTTTTTTTTTTGTTTTTTTTTTTTTTTTTTTTTTTTTTTTTTTTTTTTTTTTTTTTTTTTTTTTTTTTTTTTTTTTTTTTTTTTTTTTTTTTTTTTTTTTTTTTTTTTTTTTTTTTGTTTTTTTTTTTTTTTTTTTTTTTTTTTTTTTTTTTTTTTTTTTTTTTTTTTTTTTTTTTTTTTTTTTTTTTTTTTTTTTTTTTTTTTTTTTTTTTTTTTTTTTTTTTTTTTTTTTTTTTTTTTTTTTTTTTTTTTTTTTTTTTTTTTTTTTTTTTTTTTTTTTTTTTTTTTTTTTTTTTTTTTTTTTTTTTTTTTTTTTTTTTTTTTTTTTTTTTTTTTTTTTTTTTTTTTTGTTTTTTTTTTTTTTTTTTTTTTTTTTTTTTTTTTTTTTTTTTTTTTTTTTTTTTTTTTTTTTTTTTTTTTTTTTTTTTTTTTTTTTTTTTGTTTTTTTTTTTTTTTTTTTTTTTTTTTTTTGTTTTTTTTTTTTTTTTTTTTTTTTTTTTTTTTTTTTTTTTTTTTTTTTTTTTTTTTTTTTTTTTTTTTTTTTTTTTTTTTTTTTTTTTTTTTTTTTTTTTTTTTTTTTTTTTTTTTTTTTTTTTTTTTTTTTTTTTTTTTTTTTTTTTTTTTTTTTTTTTTTTTTTTTTTTTTTTTTTTTTTTTTTTTTTTTTTTTTTTTTTTTTTTTTTTTTGTTTTTTTTTTTTTTTTTTTTTTTTTTTTTTTTTTTTTTTTTTTTTTTTTTTTTTTTTTTTTTTTTTTTTTTTTTTTTTTTTTTTTTTTTTTTTTTTTTTTTTTTTTTTTTTTTTTTTTTTTTTTTTTTTTTTTTTTTTGTTTTTTTTTTTTTTTTTTTTTTTTTTTTTTTTTTTTTTTTTTTTTTTTTTTTTTTTTTTTTTTTTTTTTTTTTTTTTTTTTTTTTTTTTTTTTTTTTTTTTTTTTTTTTTTTTTTTTTTTTTTTTTTTTTTTTTTTTTTTTTTTTTTTTTTTTTTTTTTTTTTTTTTTTTTTTTTTTTTTTTTTGTTTTTTTTTTTTTTTTTTTTTTTTTTTTTTTTTTTTTTTTTTTTTTTTTTTTTTTTTTTTTTTTTTTTTTTTTTTTTTTTTTTTTTTTTTTTTTTTTTTTTTTTTTTTTTTTTTTTTTTTTTTTTTTTTTTTTTTTTTTTTTTTTTTTTTTTTTTTTTTGTTTTTTTTTTTTTTTTTTTTTTTTTTTTTTTTTTTTTTTTTTTTTTTTTTTTTTTTTTTTTTTTTTTTTTTTTTTTTTTTTTTTTTTTTTTTTTTTTTTTTTTTTTTTTTTTTTTTGTTTTTTTTTTTTTTTTTTTTTTTTTTTTTTTTTTTTTTTTTTTTTTTTTTTTTTTTTTTTTTTTTTTTTTTTTTTTTTTTTTTTTTTTTTTTTTTTTTTTTTTTTTTTTTTTTTTTTTTTTTTTTTTGTTTTTTTTTTTTTTTTTTTTTTTTTTTTTTTTTTTTTTTTTTTTTTTTTTTTTTTTTTTTTTTTTTTTTTTTTTTTTTTTTTTTTTTTTTTTTTTTTTTTGTTTTTTTTTTTTTTTTTTTTTTTTTTTTTTTTTTTTTTTTTTTTTTTTTTTTTTTTTTTTTTTTTTTTTTTTTTTTTTTTTTTTTTTTTTTTTTTTTTTTTTTTTTTTTTTTTTTTTTTTTTTTTTTTTTTTTTTTTTTTGTTTTTTTTTTTTTTTTTTTTTTTTTTTTTTTTTTTTTTTTTTTTTTTTTTTTTTTTTTTTGTTTTTTTTTTTTTTTTTTTTTTTTTTTTTTTTTTTTTTTTTTTTTTTTTTTTTTTTTTTTTTTTTTTTTTTTTTTTTTTTTTTTTTTTTTTTTTTGTTTTTTTTTTTTTTTTTTTTTTTTTTTTTTTTTTTTTTTTTTTTTTTTTTTTTTTTTTTTTTTTTTTTTTTTTTTTTTTTTTTTTTTTTTTTTTTTTTTTTTTTTTTTTTTTTTTTTTTTTTTTTTTTTTTTTTTTTTTTTTTTTTTTTTTTTTTTTTTTTTTTTTTTTTTTTTTTTTTTTTTTTTTTTTTTTTTTTTTTTTTTTTTTTTTTTTTTTTTTTTTTTTTTTTTTTTTTTTTTTTTTTTTTTTTTTTTTTTTTTTTTTTTTTTTTTTTTTTTTTTTTTTTTTTTTTTTTTTTTTTTTTTTTTTTTTTTTTTTTTTTTTTTTTTTTTTTTTTTTTTTTTTTTTTTTTTTTTTTTTTTTTTTTTTTTTTTTTTTTTTTTTTTTTTTTTTTGTTTTTTTTTTTTTTTTTTTTTTTTTTTTTTTTTTTTTTTTTTTTTTTTTTTTTTTTTTTTTTTTTTTTTTTTTTTTTTTTTTTTTTTTTTTTTTTTTTTTTTTTTTTTTTTTTTTTTTTTTTTTTTTTTTTTTTTTTTTTTTTTTTTTTTTTTTTTTTTTTTTTTTTTTTTTTTTTTTTTTTTTTTTTTTTTTTTTTTTTTTTTTTTTTTTTTTTTTTTTTTTTTTTTTTTTTTTTTTTTTTTTTTTTTTTTTTTTTTTTTTTTTTTTTTTTTTTTTTTTTTTTTTTTTTTTTTTTTTTTTTTTTTTTTTTTTTTTTTTTTTTTTTTTTTTTTTTTTTTTTTTTTTTTTTTTTTTTTTTTTTTTTTTTGTTTTTTTTTTTTTTTTTTTTTTTTTTTTTTTTTTTTTTTTTTTTTTTTTTTTTTTTTTTTTTTTTTTTTTTTGTTTTTTTTTTTTTTTTTTTTTTTTTTTTTTTTTTTTTGTTTTTTTTTTTTTTTTTTTTTTTTTTTTTTTTTTTTTTTTTTTTTTTTTTTTTTTTTTTTTTTTTTTTTTTTTTTTTTTTTTTTTTTTTTTTTTTTTTTTTTTTTTTTTTTTTTTTTTTTTTTTTTTTTTTTTTTTTTTTTTTTTTTTTTTTTTTTTTTTTTTTTTTTTTTTTTTTTTTTTTTTTTTTTTTTTTGTTTTTTTTTTTTTTTTTTTTTTTTTTTTTTTTTTTTTTTTTTTTTTTTTTTTTTTTTTTTTTTTTTTTTTTTTTTTTTTTTTTGTTTTTTTTTTTTTTTTTTTTTTTTTTTTTTTTTTTTTTTTTTTTTTTTTTTTTTTTTTTTTTTTTTTTTTTTTTTTTTTTTGTTTTTTTTTTTTTTTTTTTTTTTTTTTTTTTTTTTTTTTTTTTTTTTTTTTTTTTTTTTTTTTTTTTTTTTTTTTTTTTTTTTTTTTTTTTTTTTTTTTTTTTTTTTTTTTTTTTTTTTTTTTTTTTTTTTTTTTTTTTTTTTTTTTTTTTTTTTTTTTTTTTTTTTTTTTTTTTTTTTTTTTTTTTTTTTTTTTTTTTTTTTTTTTTTTTTTTTTTTTTTTTTTTTTTTTTTTTTTTTTTTTTTTTTTTTTTTTTTTTTTTTTTTTTTTTTTTTTTTTTTTTTTTTTTTTTTTTTTTTTTTTTTTTTTTTTTTTTTTTTTTTTTTTTTTTTTTGTTTTTTTTTTTTTTTTTTTTTTTTTTTTTTTTTTTTTTTTTTTTTTTTTTTTTTTTTTTTTTTTTTTTTTTTTTTTTTTTTTTTTTTTTTTTTTTTTTTTTTTTTTTTTTTTTTTTTTTTTTTTTTTTTTTTTTTTTTTTTTTTTTTTTTTTTTTTTTTTTTTTTTTTTTTTTTTTTTTTTTTTTTTTTTTTTTTTTTTTTTTTTTTTTTTTTTTTTTTTTTTTTTTTTTTTTTTTTTTTTTTTTTTTGTTTTTTTTTTTTTTTTTTTTTTTTTTTTTTTTTTTTTTTTTTTTTTTTTTTTTTTTTTTTTTTTTTTTTTTTTTTTTTTTTTTTTTTTTTTTTTTTTTTTTTTTTTTTTTTTTTTTTTTTTTTTTTTTTTTTTTTTTTTTTTTTTTTTTTTTTTTTTTTTTTTTTTTTTTTTTTTTTTTTTTTTTTTTTTTTTTTTTTTTTTTTTTTTTTTTTTTTTTTTTTTTTTTTTTTTTTTTTTTTTTTTTTTTTTTTTTTTTTTTTTTTTTTTTTTTTTTTTTTTTTTTTTTTTTTTTTTTTTTTTTTTTTTTTTTTTTTTTTTTTTTTTTTTTTTTTTTTTTTTTTTTTTTTTTTTTTTTTTTTTTTTTTTTTTTTTTTTTTTTTTTTTTTTTTTTTTTTTTTTTTTTTTTTTTTTTTTTTTTGTTTTTTTTTTTTTTTTTTTTTTTTTTTTTTTTTTTTTTTTTTTTTTTTTTTTTTTTTTTTTTTTTTTTTTTTTTTTTTTTTTTTTTTTTTTTTTTTTTTTTTTTTTTTTTTTTTTTTTTTGTTTTTTTTTTTTTTTTTTTTTTTTTTTTTTTTTTTTTTTTTTTTTTTTTTTTTTTTTTTTTTTTTTTTTTTTTTTGTTTTTTTTTTTTTTTTTTTTTTTTTTTTTTTTTTTTTTTTTTTTTTTTTTTTTTGTTTTTTTTTTTTTTTTTTTTTTTTTTTTTTTTTTTTTTTTTTTTTTTTTTTTTTTTTTTTTTTTTTTTTTTTTTTTTTTTTTTTTTTTTTTTTTTTTTTTTTTTTTTTTTTTTTTTTTTTTTTTTTTTTTTTTTTTTTTTTTTTTTTTTTTTTTTTTTTTTTTTTTTTTTGTTTTTTTTTTTTTTTTTTGTTTTTTTTTTTTTTTTTTTTTTTTTTTTTTTTTTTTTTTTTTTTTTTTTTTTTTTTTTTGTTTTTTTTTTTTTTTTTTTTTTTTTTTTTTTTTTTTTTTTTTTTTTTTTTTTTTTTTTTTTTTTTTTTTTTTTTTTTTTTTTTTTTTTTTTTTTTTTTTTTTTTTTTTTTTTTTTTTTTTTTTTTTTTTTTTTTTTTTTTTTTTTTTTTTGTTTTTTTTTTTTTTTTTTTTTTTTTTTTTTTTTTTTTTTTTTTTTTTTTTTTTTTTTTTTTTTTTTTTTTTTTTTTTTTTTTTTTTTGTTTTTTTTTTTTTTTTTTTTTTTTTTTTTTTTTTTTTTTTTTTTTTTTTTTTTTTTTTTTTTTTTTTTTTTTTTTTTTTTTTTTTTTTTTTTTTTTTTTTTTTTTTTTTTTTTTTTTTTTTTTTTTTGTTTTTTTTTTTTTTTTTTTTTTTTTTTTTTTTTTTTTTTTTTTTTTTTTTTTTTTTTTTTTTTTTTTTTTTTTGTTTTTTTTTTTTTTTTTTTTTTTTTTTTTTTTTTTTTTTTTTTTTTTTTTTTTTTTTTTTTTTTTTTTTTTTTTTTTTTTTTTTTTTTTTTTTTTTTTTTTTTTTTTTTTTTTTTTTTTTTTTTTTTTTTTGTTTTTTTTTTTTTTTTTTTTTTTTTTTTTGTTTTTTTTTTTTTTTTTTTTTTTTTTTTTTTTTTTTTTTTTTTTTTTTTTTTTTTTTTTTTTTTTTTTTTTTTTTTTTTTTTTTTTTTTTTTTTTTTTTTTTTTTTTTTTTTTTTGTTTTTTTTTTTTTTTTTTTTTTTTTTTTTTTTTTTTTTTTTTTTTTTTTTTTTTTTTTTTTTTTTTTTTTTTTTTTTTTTTTTTTTTTTTTTTTTTTTTTTTTTTTTTTTTTTTTTTTTTTTTTTTTTTTTTTTTTTTTTTTTTTTTTTTTGTTTTTTTTTTTTTTTTTTTTTTTTTTTTTTTTTTTTTTTTTTTTTTTTTTTTTTTTTTTTGTTTTTTTTTTTTTTTTTTTTTTTTTTTTTTTTTTTTTTGTTTTTTTTTTTTTTTTTTTTTTTTTTTTTTTTTTTTTTTTTTTTTTTTTTTTTTTTTTTTTTTTTTTTTTTTTTTTTTTTTTTTTTTTTTTTTTTTTTTTTTTTTTTTTTTTTTTTTTTTTTTTTTTTTTTTTTTTTTTTTTTTTTTTTTTTTTTTTTTTTTTTTTTTTGTTTTTTTTTTTTTTTTTTTTTTTTTTTTTTTTTTTTTTTTTTTTTTTTTTTTTTTTTTTTTTTTTTTTTTTTTTTTTTTTTTTTTTTTTTTTTTTTTTTTTTTTTTTTTTTTTTTTTTTTTTTTTTTTTTTTTTTTTTTTTTTTTTTTTTTTGTTTTTTTTTTTTTTTTTTTTTTTTTTTTTTTTTTTTTGTTTTTTTTTTTTTTTTTTTTTTTTTTTTTTTTTTTTTTTTTTTTTTTTTTTTTTTTTTTTTTTTTTTTTTTTTTTTTTTTTTTTTTTTTTTTTTTTTTTGTTTTTTTTTTTTTTTTTTTTTTTTTTTTTTTTTTTTTTTTTTTTTTTTTTTTTTTTTTTTTTTTTTTTTTTTTTTTTTTTTTTTTTTTTTTTTTTTTTTTTTTTTTTTTTTTTTTTTTGTTTTTTTTTTTTTTTTTTTTTTTTTTTTTTTTTTTTGTTTTTTTTTTTTTTTTTTTTTTTTTTTTTTTTTTTTTTTTTTTTTTTTTTTTTTTTTTTGTTTTTTTTTTTTTTTTTTTTTTTTTTTTTTTTTTTTTTTTTTTTTTTTTTTTTTTTTTTTTGTTTTTTTTTTTTTTTTTTTTTTTTTTTTTTTTTTTTTTTTTTTTTTTTTTTTTTTTTTTTTTTTTTTTTTTTTTTTTTTTTTTTTTTTTTTTTTTTTTTTTTTTTTTTTTTTTTTTTTTTTTTTTTTTTTTTTTTTTTTTTTTTTTTTTTTTTTTTTTTTTTTTGTTTTTTTTTTTTTTTTTTTTTTTTTTTTTTTTTGTTTTTTTTTTTTTTTTTTTTTTTTTTTTTTTTTTTTTTTTTTTTTTTTTTTTTGTTTTTTTTTTTTTTTTTTTTTTTTTTTTTTTTTTTTTTTTTTTTTTTTTTTTTTTTTTTTTTTTTTTTTTTTTTTTTTTTTTTTGTTTTTTTTTTTTTTTTTTTTTTTTTTTTTTTTGTTTTTTTTTTTTTTTTTTTTTTTTTTTTTTTTTTTTTTTTTTTTTTTTTTTTTTTTTTTTTTTTTTTTTTTTTTTTTTTTTTTTTTTTTTTTTTTTTTTTTTTTTTTTTTTTTTTTTTTTTTTTTTTTTTTTTTTTTTTTTTTTTTTTTTTTTTTTTTTTTTTTTTTTTTTTTTTTTTTTTTTTTTTTTTTTTTTTTTTTTTTTTTTTTTTTTTTTTTTTTTTTTTTTTTTTTTTTTTTTTTTTTTTTTTTTTTTTTTTTTTTTTTTTTTTGTTTTTTTTTTTTTTTTTTTTTTTTTTTTTTTTTTTTTTTTTTTTTTTTTTTTTTTTTTTTTTTGTTTTTTTTTTTTTTTTTTTTTTTTTTTTTTTTTTTTTTTTTTTTGTTTTTTTTTTTTTTTTTTTTTTTTTTTTTTTTTTTTTTTTTTTTTTTTTTTTTTTTTTTTTTTTTTTTTTTTTTTTTTTTGTTTTTTTTTTTTTTTTTTTTTTTTTTTTTTTTTTTTTTTTTTTTTTTTTTTTTTTTTTTTTTTTTTTTTTTTTTTTTTTTTTTTTTTTGTTTTTTTTTTTTTTTTTTTTTTTTTTTTTTTTTTTTTTTTTTTTTTTTTTTTTTTTTTTTTTTTTTTTTTTTTTTTTTTTTTTTTTTTTTTTTTTTTTTTTTTTTTTTTTTTTTTTTTTTTTTTTTTTTTTTTTTTTTTTTTTTTTTTTTTTTTTTTTTTTTTTTTTTTTTTTTTTTTTTTTTTTTTTTTTTTTTTTTTTTTTTTTTTTTTTTTTTTTTTTTTTTTTTTTTTTTTTTTTTTTTTTTTTTTTTTTTTTTTTTTTTTTTTTTTTTTTTTTGTTTTTTTTTTTTTTTTTTTGTTTTTTTTTTTTTTTTTTTTTTTTTTTTTTTGTTTTTTTTTTTTTTTTTTTTTTTTTTTTTTTTTTTTTTTTTTTTTTTTTTTTTTTTTTTTTTTTTTTTTGTTTTTTTTTTTTTTTTTTTTTTTTTTTTTTTTTTTTTTTTTTTTTTTTTTTTTTTTTTTTTTTTTTTTTTTTTTTTTTTTTTTTTTTTTTTTTTTTTTTTTTTTTTTTTTTTTTTTTTTTTTTTTTTTTTTTTTTTTTTTTTTTTTTTTTTTTTTTTTTTTTTTTTTTTTTTTTTTTTTTTTTTTTTTTTTTTTTTTTTTTTTTTTTTTTTTTTTTTTTTTTTTTTTTTTTTTTTTTTTTTTTTTGTTTTTTTTTTTTTTTTTTTTTTTTTTTTTTTTTTTTTTTTTTTTTTTTTTTTTTTGTTTTTTTTTTTTTTTTTTTTTTTTTTTTTTTTTTTTTTTTTTTTTTTTTTTTTTTTTTTTTTTTTTTTTTTTTTTTTTTTTTTTTTTTTTTTTTTTTTTTTTTTTTTTTGTTTTTTTTTTTTTTTTTTTTTTTTTTTTTTTTTTTTTTTTTTTGTTTTTTTTTTTTTTTTTTTTTTTTTTTTTTTTTTTTTTTTTTTTTTTTTTTTTTTTTTTTTTTTTTTTTTTTTTTTTTTTTTTTTTTTTTTTTTTTTTTTTTTTTTTTTTTTTTTGTTTTTTTTTTTTTTTTTTTTTTTTTTTTTTTTTTTTTTTTTTTTTTTTTTTTTTTTTTTTTTTTTTTTTTTTTTTTTTTTTTTTTTTTTTTTTTTTTTTTTTTTTTTTTTTTTTTTTTTTTTTTTTTTTTTTTTTTTTTTTTTTTTTTTTTTTTTTTTTTTTTTTTTTTTTTTTTTTTTTTTTTTTTTTTTTTTTTTTTTTTTTTTTGTTTTTTTTTTTTTTTTTTTTTTTTTTTTTTTTTTTTTTTTTTTTTTTTTTTTTTTTTTTTTTTTTTTTTTTTTTTTTTTTTTTTTTTTTTTTTTTTTTTTTTTTTTTTTTTTTTTTTTTTTTTTTTTTTTTTTTTTTTTTTTTTTTTTTTTTTTTGTTTTTTTTTTTTTTTTTTTTTTTTTTTTTTTTTTTTTTTTTTTTTTTTTTTTTTTTTTTTTTTTTTTTTTTTTTTTTTTTTTTTTTTTTTTTTTTTTTTTTTTTTTTTTTTTTTTTTTTTTTTTTTTTTTTTTTTTTTTTTTTTGTTTTTTTTTTTTTTTTTTTTTTTTTTTTTTTTTTTTTTTTTTTTTTTTTTTTTTTTTTTTTTTTTTTTTTTTTTTTTTTTTTTTTTTTTTTTTTTTTTTTTTTTTTTTTTTTTTTTTTTTTTTTTTTTTTTTTTTTTTTTTTTTTTTTTTTTTTTTTTTTTTTTTTTTTTTGTTTTTTTTTTTTTTTTTTTTTTTTTTTTTTTTTTTTTTTTTTTTTTTTTTTTTTTTTTTTTTTTTTTTTTTTTTTTTTTTTTTTGTTTTTTTTTTTTTTTTTTTTTTTTTTTTTTTTTTTTTTTTTTTTTTTTTTTTTTTTTTTTTTTTTTTTTTTTTTTTTTTTTTTTTTTTTTTTTTTTTTTTTTTTGTTTTTTTTTTTTTTTTTTTTTTTTTTTTTTTTTTTTTTTTTTTTTTTTTTTTTTTTTTTTTTTTTTTTTTTTTTTTTTTTTTTTTTTTTTTTTTTTTTTTTTTTTTTTTTTTTTTTTTTTTTTTTTTTTTTTTTTTTTTGTTTTTTTTTTTTTTTTTTTTTTTTTTTTTTTTTTTTTTTTTTTTTTTTTTTTTTTTTTTTTTTTTGTTTTTTTTTTTTTTTTTTTTTTTTTTTTTTTTTTTTTTTTTTTTTTTTTTTTTTTTTTTTTTGTTTTTTTTTTTTTTTTTTTTTTTTTTTTTTTTTTTTTTTTTTTTTTTTTTTTTTTTTTTTTTTTTTTTTTTTTTTTTTTTTTTTTTTTTTTTTTTTTTTTTTTTTTTTTTTTTTTTTTTTTTTTTTTTTTTTTTTTTTTTTTTTTTTTTTTTTTTTTTTTTTTTTTTTTTTTTTTTTTTGTTTTTTTTTTTTTTTTTTTTTTTTTTTTTTTTTTTTTTTTTTTTTTTTTTTTTTTTTTTTTTTTTTTTTTTTTTTTTTTTTTTTTTTTTTTTTTTTTTTTTTTTTTTTTTTTTTTTTTTTTTTTTTTTTTTTTTTTTTTTTTTTTTTTTTTTTTTTTTTTTTTTTTTTTTTTTTTTTTTTTTTTTTTTTTTTTTTTTTTTTTTTTTTTTTTTTTTTTTTTTTTTTTTTGTTTTTTTTTTTTTTTTTTTTTTTTTTTTTTTTTTTTTTTTTTTTTTTTTTTTTTTTTTTTTTTTTTTTTTTTTTTTTTTTTTTTTTTTTTTTTTTTTTTGTTTTTTTTTTTTTTTTTTTTTTTTTTTTTTTTTTTTTTTTTTTTTTTTTTTTTTTTTGTTTTTTTTTTTTTTTTTTTTTTTTTTTTTTTTTTTTTTTTTTTTTTTTTTTTTTTTTTTTTTTTTTTTTTTTTTTTTTTTTTTTTTTTTTTGTTTTTTTTTTTTTTTTGTTTTTTTTTTTTTTTTTTTTTTTTTTTTTTTTTTTTTTTTTTTTTTTTTTTTTTTTTTTTTTTTTTTTTTTTTTTTTTTTTTTTTTTTTTTTTTTTTTTTTTTTTTTTTTTTTTTTTTTTTTTTTTTTTTTTTTTTTTTTTTTTTTTTTTTTTTTTTTTTTTTTTTTTTTTTTTTTTTTTTTTTTTTTTTTTTTTTTTTTTTTTTTTTTTTTTTTTGTTTTTTTTTTTTTTTTTTTTTTTTTTTTTTTTTTTTTGTTTTTTTTTTTTTTTTTTTTTTTTTTTTTTTTTTTTTTTTTTTTTTTTTTTTTTTTTTTTTTTTTTTTTTTTTTTTTTTTTTTTTTTTTTTTTTTTTTTTTTTTTTTTTTTTTTTTTTTTTTTTTTTTTTTTTTTTTTTTTTTTTTTTTTTTTTTTTTTGTTTTTTTTTTTTTTTTTTTTTTTTTTTTTTTTTGTTTTTTTTTTTTTTTTTTTTTTTTTTTTTTTTTTTTTTTTTTTTTTGTTTTTTTTTTTTTTTTTTTGTTTTTTTTTTTTTTTTTTTTTTTTTTTTTTTTTTTTTTTTTTTTTTTTTTTTTTTTTTTTTTTTTTTTTTTTTTTTTTTTTTTTTTTTTTTTTTTTTTTTTTTTTTTTTTTTTGTTTTTTTTTTTTTTTTTTTTTTGTTTTTTTTTTTTTTTTTTTTTTTTTTTTTTTTTTTTTTTTTTTTTTTTTTTTTTTTTTTTTGTTTTTTTTTTTTTTTTTTTTTTTTTTTTTTTTTTTTTTTTTTTTTTTTTTTTTTTTTTTTTTTTTTTTTTTTTTTTTTTTTTTTTTTTTTTTTTTTTTTTTTTTTTTTTTTTGTTTTTTTTTTTTTTTTTTTTTTTTTTTTTTTTTTTTTTTTTTTTTTTTTTTTTTTTTTTTTTTTTTTTTTTTTTTTTTTTTTTTTTTTTTTTTTTTTTTTTTTTTGTTTTTTTTTTTTTTTTTTTTTTTTTTTTTTTTTTTTTTTTTTCTTTTTTTTTTTTTTTTTTTTTTTTTTTTTTTTTTTTTTTTTTTTTTTTTTTTTTTTTTTTTTTTTTTTTTTTTTTTTTTTTTTTTTTTTTTTTTTTTTTTTTTTTTTTTTTTTTTTTTTTTTTTTTTTTTTTTTTTTTTTTTTTTTTTTTTTTTTTTTTTTTTTTTTTTTTTTTTTTTTTTGTTTTTTTTTTTTTTTTTTTTTTTTTTTTTTTTTTTTTTTTTTTTTTTTTTTTTTTTTTTTTTTTTGTTTTTTTTTTTTTTTTTTGTTTTTTTTTTTTTTTTTTTTTTTTTTTTTTTTTTTTTTTTTTTTTTTTTTTTTTTGTTTTTTTTTTTTTTTTTTTTTTTTTTTTTTTTTTTTTTTTTTTTTTTTTTTTTTTTTTTTTTTTTTTTTTTTTTTTTTTTTTTTTTTTTTTTTTTTTTTTTTTTTTTTTTTTTTTTTTTTTTTTTTTTTTTTTTTTTTTTTTTTTTTTTTTTTTTTTTTTTTTTTTTTTTTTTTTTTTTTTTTTTTTTTTTTTTTTTTTTTTTTTTTTTTTTTTTTTTTTTTTTTTTTTTTTTTTTTTTTTTTTTTTTTTTTTTTTTTTTTTTTTTTTTTTTTTTTTTTTTTTTTTTTTTTTTTTTTTTTTTTTTTTTTTTTTTTTTTTTTTTTTTTTTTTTTGTTTTTTTTTTTTTTTTTTTTTTTTTTTTTTTTTTTTTTTTTTTTTTTTTTTTTTTTTTTTTTTTTTTTTTTTTTTTTTTTTTTTTTTTTTTTTTTTTTTTTTTTTTTTTTTTTTTTTTTTTTTTTTTTTTTGTTTTTTTTTTTTTTTTTTTTTTTTTTTTTTTTTGTTTTTTTTTTTTTTTTTTTTTTTTTTTTTTTTTTTTTTTTTTTTTTTTTTTTTTTTTTTTTTTTTTTTTTTTTTTTTTTTTTTTTTTTTTTTTTTTTTTTTTTTTTTTTTTTTTTTTTTTTTTTTTTTTTTTGTTTTTTTTTTTTTTTTTTTTTTTTTTTTTTTTTTTTTTTTTTTTTTTTTTTTTTTTTTTTTTTTTTTTTTTTTTTTTTTTTTTTTTTTTTTTTTTTTTTTTTTTTTTTTGTTTTTTTTTTTTTTTTTTTTTTTTTTTTTTTTTTTTTTTTTTTTTTTTTTTTTTTTTTTTTTTTTTTTGTTTTTTTTTTTTTTTTTTTTTTTTTTTTGTTTTTTTTTTTTTTTTTTTTTTTTTTTTTTTTTTTTTTTTTTTTTTTTTTTTTTTTTTTTTTTTTTTTTTTTTTTTTTTTTTTTTTTTTTTTTTTTTTTTTTTTTTTTTTTTTGTTTTTTTTTTTTTTTTTTTTTTTTTTTTTTTTTTTTTTTTTTTTTTTTTTTTTTTTTTTTTTTTTTTTTTTTTTTTTTTTTTTTTTTTTTTTTTTTTTTTTTTTTTTTTTTTTTTTTTGTTTTTTTTTTTTTTTTTTTTTTTTTTTTTTTTTTTTTTTTTTTTTTTTTTTTTTTTTTTTTTTTTTTTTTTTTTTTTTTTTTTTTTTTTTTTGTTTTTTTTTTTTTTTTTTTTTTTTTTTTTTTTTTTTTTTTTTTTTTTTTTTTTTTTTTTTTTTTTTTTTTTTTTTTTTTTTTTTTTTTTTTTTTTTTTTTTTTTTTTTTTTTTTTTTTTTTTTTTTTTTTTTTTTTTTTTTTTTTTTTTTTTTTTTTTGTTTTTTTTTTTTTTTTTTTTTTTTTTTTTTTTTTTTTTTTTTTTTTTTTTTTTTTTTTTTTTTTTTTTTTTTTTTTTTTTTTTTTTTTTTTTTTTTTTTTTTTTTTTTTTTTTTTGTTTTTTTTTTTTTTTTTTTTTTTTTTTCTTTTTTTTTTTTTTTTTTTTTTTTTTTTTTTTTTTTTTTTTTTTTTTTTTTTTTTTTTTTTTTTTTTTTTTTTTTTTTTTGTTTTTTTTTTTTTTTTTTTTTTTTTTTTTTTTTTTTTTTTTTTTTTTTTTTTTTTTTTTTTTTTTTTTTTTTTTTTTTTTTTTTTTTTTTTTTTTTTTTTTTTTTTTTTTTTTTTTTTTTTTTTGTTTTTTTTTTTTTTTTTTTTTTTTTTTTTGTTTTTTTTTTTTTTTTTTTTTTTTTTTTTTTTTTTTTTTTGTTTTTTTTTTTTTGTTTTTTTTTTTTTTTTTTTTTTTTTTTTTTTTTTTTTTTTTTTTTTTTTTTTTTTTTTTTTTTTTTTTTTTTTTTTTTTTTTTTTTTTTTTTTTTTTTTTTTTTTTTTTTTTTTTTTTGTTTTTTTTTTTTTTTTTTTTTTTTTTTTTTTTTTTTTTTTTTTTTTTTTTTTTTTTTTTTTTTTTTTTTTTTTTTTTTTTTTTTTTTTTTTTTTTTTTTTTTTTTTTTTTTTTTTTTTTTTATTTTTTTTTTTTTTTTTTTTTTTTTTTTTTTTTTTTTTTTTTTTTTTTTTTTTTTTTTTTTTGTTTTTTTTTTTTTTTTTTCTTTTTTTTTTTTTTTTTTTTTTTTTTTTTTTTTTTTTGTTTTTTTTTTTTTTTTTTTTTTTTTTTTTTTTTTTTTTTTTTTTTTTTTTTTTTTTGTTTTTTTTTTTTTTTTTTTTTTTTTTTTTTTTTTTTTTTTTTTTTTTTTTTTTTTTTTTTTTTTTGTTTTTTTTTTTTTTTTTTTTTTTTTTTTTTTTTTTTTTTTTTTTTTTTTTTTTTTTTTTTTTTTTTTTTTTTTTTTTTTGTTTTTTTTTTTTTTTTTTTTTTTTTTGTTTTTTTTTTTTTTTTTTTTTTTTTTTTTTTTTTTTTTTTTTTTTTTTTTTTTTTTTTTTTTTTTTTTTTTGTTTTTTTTTTTTTTTTTTTTGTTTTTTTTTTTTTTTTTTTTTTTTTTTTTTTTTTTTTTTTTTTTTGTTTTTTTTTTTTTTTTTTTTTTTTTTTTTTTTTTTTTTTTTTTTTTTTTTTTTTTTTTTTTTTTTGTTTTTTTTTTTTTTTTTTTTTTTTTTTTTTTTTTTTTTTTTTTTTTTTTTTTTTTTTTTTTTTTTTTTTTTTTTTTTTTTTTTTTTTTTTTTTTTTTTTTTTTTTTTTTTTTTTTTTTTTTTTTTTTTTTTTTTTTTTTTTTTTTTTTTTTTTTTTCTTTTTTTTTTTTTTTTTTTTTTTTTTTTTTTTTTTTTTTTTTTTTTTTTTTTTTTTTTTTTTTTTTTTTTTTTTTTTTTTTTTTTTTTTTTTTTGTTTTTTTTTTTTTTTTTTTTTTTTTTTTTTTTTTTTTTTTTTTTTTTTTTTTTTTTTTTTTTTTTTTTTTTTTTTTTTTTTTTTTTTTTTTTTTTTTTTTTTTTTTTTTTTTGTTTTTTCTTTTTTTTTTTTTTTTTTTTTTTTTTTTTTTTTTTTTTTTTTTTTTTTTTTTTTTTTTTTTTTGTTTTTTTTTTTTTTTTTTTTTTTTTTTTTTTTTTTTTTTTTTTTTTTTTTTTTTTTTTTTTTTTTTTTTTTTTTTTTTTTTTTTTTTTTTTTTTTTTTTTTTTTTTTTTTTTTTTTTTGTTTTTTTTTTTTTTTTTTTTTTTTTTTATTTTTTTTTTTTTTTTTTTTTTTTTTTTTTGTTTTTTTTTTTTTTTTTTTTTTTTTTTTTTTTTTTTTTTTTTTTTTTTTTTTTTTTTTTTTTTTTTTTTTTTTTTTTTTTTTTTTTTTTGTTTTTTTTTTTTTTTTTTTTTTTTTTTTTTTTTTTTTTTTTTTTTTTTTTTTGTTTTTTTTTTTTTTTTTTTTTTTTTTTTTTTTTTTTTTTTTGTTTTTTTTTTTTTTTTTTTTTTTTTTTTTTTTTTTTTTTTTTTTTTTTTTTTTTTTTTTTTTTTTTTTTTTTTTTTTGTTTTTTTTTTTTTTTTTCTTTTTTTTTTTTTTTTTTTTTGTTTTTTTTTTTTTTTTTATTTTTTTTTTTTTTTTTTTTTTTTTTTTTTTTTTTTTTTTTTTTTTTTTTTTTTTTTTTTTTTTTTTTTTTTTTTTTTTTTTTTTTTTTTTTTTTTTTTTTTTGTGTTAGTATTGTTACATTTTGTTATTTGTTTGTTTGTATTTATTTTGTTTTTTTTTGAATGTCTTTTTTTGTTTTTTTTTTGTTTTGTTTCTTGTTTTTTTCTTTTTTTTTTTTTTGTATTATTTTTTTTTTTTTTTCTATTTTTTTTGTTTTTATTTTTGTGTGATTTTTGCTTTGTTGTGTTTTGTGTTTTTTTTATTTGTTTGTTTTTATTTGTTTTTTTTTTGTGTTTGTTTCTTTTGTTTGTTTTTTGTGTAGTTTTTTTGTTTTTTGAAGTTTTTTTTTTTTTTGTTTTTTATGATTCTTTGATTTTTTATTTGTTTTTTCTATTTTCTTTGATTTTGTGTGTTTTTTTTTTATTTGTCTATTTTTTTCGAATTTTTTGTTTTTGTGAGAGATATGTGATTTGTTGTTTTTTCTGCCTTCATCTTTTTTGTTTTTTGCTTTTATTTGTTTTGTTTTTTAGTTTTCTTTTATTCTTTGTTTTTTATGATTTTTTTTTTATTTTATTGGTTTGCTGTTTTTTTGCTTTTTGTTTTTGAGTTTTTACTTGTTTCTGATTTTTTGTGTTTTCTAGTTATGTTTGTTATTTGTTTTTTCTATTATTGTTTGTTCTTTTGCTTGGCTTGTGTTTTTTGTTTTTTGGTTTGTACTTTTTGTTGTTATTTTTGTGTTTTTTAGTTTTTTTTCGATCTTTTTGATGCTGATGTTTTTGTTTGTTATGTTTTTGTTTTATTTTTGTTTGTTGTCTTTTTTGCTTTTTTTTGTCTTTGTTTCTTTCTTTGCGTTTTTTGTTATTTTTTTTTTTTTTTAGTTTGTTTTTTGTGATTGTTGTTTTTGTTTGTATGTGTGATATGAATTTTTTTTTGTTGATTGTTTTAGTTTTTTGATTGT
The DNA here is from genome assembly GCA_034670385.1 of Hoplostethus mediterraneus. Taxonomy (NCBI): domain Eukaryota; kingdom Metazoa; phylum Chordata; class Actinopteri; order Trachichthyiformes; family Trachichthyidae; genus Hoplostethus; species Hoplostethus mediterraneus. The sequence goes on along the minus strand of JAXDDW010000411.1, from coordinate 1,107 downwards.
TTTTCTTGTTGTTTTGTGTGTTGTTTGTAGTTTTTTTTTTTTTGTTTGTTGTTCGTTCTCTTTCGTCGTTTTTGTTTTTTTCGTGTTGTTGTTATTGTTTTCTCTTGCTCTTTCCTTTTTATTGCTTACTTTTTTTTGTGTTTTGTTTTTTAATACCTTGTAGTGTTTTTTCTTTTTGTTTTTTTTGATTTTGGGTTTTTTTGTATTGTTTTATTTTTGTTTTTGTTGGTTGATGTGTTTTTTTTGAGTGATTTGCTGTTATTGTTTTTGTTTTATTTATATTTTTGATGTATTTTTTATTGTGTTGTCTTTTTAGTTTTGTTATGTAATAGTTTTTTTTTAGTGATTTGTTTTGTGTTTTTGTTTTGTTTTTTTTGCTTTGATTTTTTTTCTTATGTTTGTTTTTGATTTGATTTTTTATTTTTGTTTTTTAGTATTTTTTGGTTTAGTTTGTGTTTTAGATGATTTGTGGTTTTATGGAGTTTTGTTTTCGGTTTTGTTTTGTTTTTTTGAGTTTTTTGTTTTTTTGTTTTGTTTTATTAGATTTTACTGTGGTTTTTTTTATTTTTGGTTTTGTTGTCTTTGTTGTGTTTTTATTTTCGCGTTGTTTTAGAGTTTCTTTTCTGATTTCTTTTGTTTTTTTTTTTTTTTCTTATTATTGTTTTTGTTTGTTTTATTTTTGAATGTTTTATGTTTATTGTTTTTTTTGATTTTTTTTTTTTGTGGTGCTTTTTTGTTTTTTATTTGTTTGTTCACATTTGTTATTTTTTGGTTTTTTGATGGTTTTTTTTTTTTGTTTTGTTTGTGTTGTTTTTTTTATTTGTATGTTTTTATGTTTTGTATTTTGTTTTTTTTTGATTGATTTGTTGTTTTGTCTTATGGATGTTTTTTTTTGTGTTCTTTGGAGCCTTTTTTGTTTCTTTTGTGGTTTTGGTTTTTTTTTCTGTTTCTTTTTTGTTTTTTTTTTTTTATTTTTTTGTTTGTTTTTTTTTGTGCTTTATTTTGACAGATATGTATTTTGTTTATTTTGTCATTTTTTTTTTGTTTTTATTATTTTTGTTGTTTGTTCTCTTTGAGTTTATTTTGTTCTTTTTTGTTTTGTTTTTT
>JAXDDW010000410.1:0-22373 GCA_034670385.1 Hoplostethus mediterraneus | reverse complement strand
CTTGTCTTTATTTTGCCCTAGTCCCTTTAGCCCTAGTCCATTTAGTTACCCCTAGTCCCTTTAGCTCCTAGTCTCTTTAGCCTTAGTCAACCTTTGCCCTAGTCTCTTTAGCCCTAGTGTCTTATTGAGTCCCTTTAGCCCTAGTCTCTTTAGCCCCTGTCCCTTTAGCCCTAGTCTCTTTAGCTAGTGTCATATTGAGTCCCTTTAGCCCTAGTCCCTTTAGCACTAGTCCCTTTAGCTCTAGTCTCTTTAGCCCCTGTCCCTTTAGCCCTAGTCCCTTTAGCCCTAGTCTCTTTAGCCCTAGTTTATGTAGCCAAGCTTCTTTAGTCTTAACTCATTTAGCTCTAGTCTCTTTAGCCTTAGTACCTTTAGCCCTAGTCTCTTTAGCCCTAGTTTATGTAGCCGAGCTTCTTTAGTCTTAGCTCATTTAGCTCTAGTCTCTTTAGCCCTAGTCTCTTTGATCAGTTCTTGAGTAAGAGCTGTGGACCTCCAATATGGCTACCAGTCAAAAATGTATCGACAACCCTTTATAGAGACACAGACGTAGTATTTATTATTATTATTATTATTTATATATTTTATTATTATTATTATTATTACTGAACTGTATTTTTCTGTCCAGGTGTTGAGTAACAGGAAACCAGACAGCAGACTGAGACGATACTACAGGAAACTGGCCAGAAATACTATCGACAATATGGTATGTCCACAACTTACAACTAGTAGTACTGATAGTACTGGTACTAGTAGTAGTCATACTAGTAGCAGTAACCATAGTATTTCTCTGTGTACATGGTAGTAGTAGTAGTAGTAATTGTAGTGCTTCTCTGTGTACATGATAGTAGTAGTAATAATTGTAGTATTTCTCTGTGTACATGGTAGTAGTAGTAGTAGTAATCTTATTACTTCTCTGTGTACAGGGCAGTAGTAGTAATCTTATTACTTCTCTGTGTACAGGGTAGTAGTAGTAATAATTGTAGTATTTCTCTGTGTACATGGTAGTAGTAGTAGTAGTAATCTTATTACCTCTCTGTGTACAAGGCAGTAGTAGTAATCTTATTACTTCTCTGTGTACAGGGCAGTAGTAGTAGTAGTAATCTTATTACTTCTCTGTGTACAAGGCAGTAGTAGTAATCTTATTACTTCTCTGTGTACAGGGCAGTAGTAGTAATCTTATTACTTCTCTGTGTACAGGGTAGTAGTAGTAGTAATTGTAGTATTTCTCTGTGTACATGGTAGTAGTAGTAGTAATCTTATTACTTCTCTGTGTACATGGTAGTAGTAGTAGTAATCTTATTACTTCTCTGTGTACAGGGTAGTAGTAGTGCATCCTGGGAGCTGATCAGGAAGGAAACCAAATTCCACCTCCTACAGTTGGACCGGCTGGTCGCCACCATCAGAAGCTCCTCCCACCATCAGAAGCTCCTCCCAACATCAGAAGCCCCACCAAGCACCAGCAGCTCCTCCCCCCACCAGTAACCCCTCCCTTCATCAGAAGCTCCTCCCACCATCAGAAGCCCCACCAACCACCAGCAGCTCCTCCCCCATCAGTAACTCCTCCCTTCATCAGAAGCTTTTCTCTCCACCAGAAGCTCCTCCCTCACTCATGTCATTTAATTTAGTTACTAATTTTCCATACCCATCTATCCCAGCATGCATTGGGTGGAAGGCAGGGAAACACCCTGGGCAGGTTGCCAGGTCCATCACAGGTAGAACACATAGACAGACAGACAGACACAATCACATCAATGGAAGATCCACCTGACCTGCATGTGCTCAGACTGCGGGAGGAAACAGGAGAACCAGGAAGGGACTCAAACCCAGGACCCTCTGGCTGTGAGGAGGCGGAGCTAACCACTGAGACACTGTGATGCCCTGATTCAGTTTCATTTCATTTTATTTTGTTGATGGGAATCTAAAGTTTCCAAAGATAATGATGACTGGTATTAGTATTAGTATTAGTATTAGTATTAGTATTAGTATTAGTATTAGTGTTGCTGTTAGGAAGAATATGGATAACAATGAGAATCATTCCTTTATTATTCATTTCCTGGGGAAATAGTTTTTAAAAAAACTAATGTATTTTTTGGACATTTATCTAATTATTATAATCTAAAATATTTATTTGATCATCTCAGTATTTTTAATAGTTGGTATTATTTATTTATTTTGTGTTTTATGAAATGTATAGTATTCTGCTGTATTTTTCAACAGGCAGACATGGACTTCCTTTTAAATGATGCTGTTTGTTGTTTCTGTCATTTCTACTGTTCTTCTATTCTAATACTATTTATTTATCATGTTTCTGTTCATGAACAATGTGCTGTAGTTTCATGTATTATTTATTATTATTATTATTATTATTATTATTATTATTATTTATTTGATGAAATAAGGGCTACATGCCTGGATTTACTTGAAAACATGAAGCTGAAAACACATATGATGACACACCCTGATACTGACCATGAAAGAATAAAGATGTTTGATACAGTTCTGATATAGGTCTCGCTTTTCATCAATTATCACTAATCAATGATCATTCCCTGAAGATGTAAAAGGAGAGAGAGACAGACGGACAGGCAGAAAGACAGGTAGATAGATAGACAGACAGACAGACAGACAGACAGACAGACAGACAGACAAACAGACGGTGTTCTCCAGTACCAAATGAAAAAGCAGAAATGTAAAATAATGTAAAGGAATACATGAATCTGCATTATAATAGTTATAATAAAATATAATATGATATATATATATATACAGACAGGTGTCAAATTAAAGGAGAAACACAACGAATGCAGATTCCATACAGGTGTACTGCATGATACAATTAAGCAATTAACTTCCCATCATGCTTTGGGGGCATGTATCAAAACACTGAGAGGCCCAGTTGACCTCGATTTGGGATCAAGATGGCAAGAGGAAAAGATCTCAGTGACTTTGAAAGAGGTTCATTATCGGGGCGGATGGCAGGAGCTTCAGTCACAACGACTCAACTGGCTTCAATAGGAACAGGGACTAAAGGGACATCTGCACTTAGACCAATGGAAGACATCAGTCAACAGGGCGGGACATCGTGGTGGGAAGCTCATTGGATGAGTGTGATGCTCGTGCATTAGTGCGATATGTAAGGAACCAGGAGAGCAACTCTTCCTCAGGTGACTGAAGGTCAATGCAGGACGTGATCAGACTGCCAGAACAGTCCGTCCACAACTACATAGACGATATTACAGTAGGGCTGCAGGAAGAAACCCTCACTACAAAGACCAATGCACATCTGAGAGTTCAAAAACCATCAGCACTGGTCTACAGAGATGTGGGGAACCGTGATCTGGTTAGATGAGTCATCCTTCACCATATTCTCCTCCAGTGTGGCGTCCACCAAGAGGAAGAATGGTGCTCCATCCCTCCAGTAGAGGATCTATGTAGACCCTCCAAGGCTGAATCTCAATTCACCCCTTGGCCCTTCCCCTCCGTTTTGCGCGTTCACGTGAAGGGGTAGGGGTGTCTCAATTCTCTTGGGATCGAGGGGTAGGGCCGAGAAATCTCCCAGAATGACCTGCGAATCAATTGGAAGATCATGGCGACTGCTACACTACCATCAAAGTGAACCACAAATGTAGTATTTTCTTCATTAATAAAGATTTAAAAAATATTCTAACCGTGGTATTATCTTAGTTTAATGTTGTTTCAATGTATTATGGACCGTTTCTTTATAACAAGCATAACAAAAAATCGCTAGTATGCCGATATCTCTACCTCGCTAGTTAGTTACGTTACAACATTGCTTTTAGGCTGATTTGTGCATGACAGTTCTGCATTTTGACATATTTCCATGTCGCATTTCCCCCTTTGATGGTATATGATGAAATATAACTAAAGTCCATCAGCGAAGTTGCTGCACTTGTTACGGCTCCTCTAATACCAGTGCAGACTGGCAGGGTAACGTTAGGATGGCTTGCTAGACTACAGAGCACCGCTAACGCTATTCTGTCAAGAAGTGGTCTGGTAATGAAGCAGTGGTCTTTTTTATTTGATGACTTGTTTGATTGATTAGTAGCGTGAAACGTATAAATTGTGAACGAATCGCAAGCGTCCATGCTTTTCTATCTCCATTAGATTAATGGCAAATGTCACTGTGATACCATTATTGCCATAGTAATCTCCGATAAGAAACTCGTCCCGTCTGCTTATGTAAACATCATCGATGACGTATCAGCGTCTTGAAGGGTTGTCCCATTTCTTAGGGAGAGATTTCTACCACTACCCCTTGTGACTCTGTTCCGAGGGCCAAGCCGAAGGGCCGAGCCGAAGCCGCAGGGGTGAAAATGAGAATTGAGATTCGGCCCAAGTCTCTGGACCTCTTGGAGACTTGGAGGATCTATGAGGTGCATTGAAGCTGTTCTGGCGGCTCCTGGTGGCCAACACCTTACTAAGACACTTGATGTCGGTTTGTCCTTTCATTTGTCACCCATCTGTATATGATACAATATATAATATTATAATAATATTTGCTGAAGTGGAGTGATGAGAAATAAATTAAAACAGTGTCATTTTTACCATCGACACCCTTTTCCAAGTTTTACAAAGTGTGACACTAAAATCACCTTTTCTGAAACATTAGCATCACCTAAAGGAATGGAAGGCCCCATCTCAGCTTATCCCAGCTTATTATAGTTTAATAAAAAGCAAGGATGATAAAAATACTAATATTAAAACAGATAGATGAGATATCTGAGGTAGAAGAAGGATAAAGTTTATAGACCTGTATGTGAGGAAAAGCCTGATCAACACCATCAGTACAGTTTGTTTCTCTGTCGCTTCACTCACAATAGCACAATAATAATATAACATATTATTATTATAACAATTATCCTGACGTGACTGACTCATGTATTACCCTGTACCATAATACAGGGTAGGGATGGAAGAGATGGTCAGTATAGCTTGGGGGTAGAAGCTGTCTCGGAGCCCGTTGGTCCGACGGTAGCAGAGCGAGGGCTGACTGAGGGCTTTGGTGAGGTTCAGATCCATCCTCTGACACTGCCTGGTGGAGAGGTCCTGTATTGCATGGACTCTGCCCCAGTGATGGACTCGGACCGGACTCGGATGGACCACCGTCTGTAGTGCTTTGCGGTCGAGGGCTGTTGCCATACCATGAATGATATATATTCCTGATATTACCACATCCTGTGCTCATAATTACATGAACATATCTCAGAATTATGAGGAAAGATCTTTTTATTTTATCAATAGAATAACCAGATGATGCTACAACAGCAACAAATCAAGAGATACCCAGCGTTGTATGTACGGTATTAACTAAGAAATGAATAAATGAATGAAGTTAGGAATGAGGTGATTTCTGAACTGGACTTTCCTTTTCTGTCTGTCATTCATCACATTCTTCTGAAACAACAGCAGGGGAATCACCAGACCTCATTCAGCAGAACCAGGCTGGTAAGATGGCAAGTTGGTAAACTGGCATAGAGAGAGAGACAGGAAGAGAAAGAGAGAGAGAGAGAGAGAGAGAGAGAGAGAGAGAGAGACAGAGACAGAGACAGAGAGAGGGGAAAGTGACTTCCTTCCTGTTTAGATTCAGTGATGCAGGCTGAACTAAGTCTTTCTTTTCTCTCTAAATGTAAACTAGCTGGAGGTCTGATGAATCTCTGGAGTTAAACTGCATCCTGTTGTCTTTCTAACTAAACTCTACTTGTCTTTCTTTTCTTTCTAAATGTAAACTAACATGAGGTGTGATGAACCTCTGGAGTTAAACTGCATCCTGAACTACCAGCAGCCTTCTGCTCACGTCATCATTTAAAAGGCAGTTATAATATGTCTACTATATATAGTCTATTTAGTCTACTATACAGTGTAGTACATATAGTATACATAGTCACCATCCAATTATCTGTACATACACCTTCTAGCTGCTTCTGAAGGTCAGGGTCTTGGTGGCCACAGGCAGCAGAGCAATCCTGACATCCTTTTCCCAAGCATCTTCATCCACCGCCTCCTACAAGGCATGCTGGGTGATGTAGTCCCCTTGGGGTCCCATTTGCATTTGCAGTCGGTCACAAGTGGATATGGCATACCCACCACCTATGGTGGTGATGGTGGTGGGGAGGGGGGGTGTTCTTCTGCGAGAGAACCATGGCCTCAGACTTGAAGGCGCTGATCCTCATCCCACGTCGGCGATCCCAATCTGATGAAGCCAGAAGGACAGAACCTGACACTCTCCAGACCTCTGTGTCGCCTTTGTATCCTGCACATGAATATCACAAACAGGAGAGGAGAGTCTGATGTCCACCTTGAATGAGCTTGATGTAACAGGAACAATGTGAACACAGCTGGAGCTCTGAGTGTAAAGGTACTACATGGCAGCAGTGAACGAACCTTCCAGTTCATCACCCTCTCCACAAGACAGGGTTCATCGGGACTCCATGTCCCCAACCTTTTGCACAGAGAATTCATCCAAATGTCCAGAACATTTTTCCGTAGGTCTGATGAAACAACTACAAAGTCGATCCTTGACTTTTGGCCCAAGGTTGTCTAGTACCATATACACTTATGAGCCTTGTTATATTTGATCATGTTGGTTGTTAAAGACTAGAACAGAAGTCCCACAACAACACACTGCTTGGACCAACAGTCGTAAACAACAGTCCGTTTACCTCTCCACATTACACAATCACATTGAGGCGACCCTGGCCCTAGAGAGGTTCCCTTGTCTCGAAGCCTATGGGTTTTTTGAATGTGTTTTTGGTTAGATGCCTGAAATAAGGTCTGTGGTTAATACAAGCTTAAGAGGTTTTCACGTTTTGTTCTACAACATAAAATACGTCAGTAAATACCTCACTCGTGGATTTTGAAGCTTCTATGTGTCTTAAAAAAGGTGGTTGCTAACAAGTGGCTAAATGAGCATGGCATTAAACGCCATCACGCCGAACACGGAAACTCATTTAGAGTTTATTTTCTATAATAATCTAAAATCCAATGCAAAAATCCCATTGGCTTTTTGTCGAGGGAACCAGGGTGATGCTAACTTCCGGGTTGGCCTACAAAAATACGTCATCCCTGCACCACTCTGTAAGCAGGAAGACAAAATGAAAGAGTAATTTAATGGATAGAAATCCAGCTGTGGATATTTTTCTAATTGGTGTGTATGTGTTTAAATCTTGTCTTGTTGCTTTCTTGTCCAATATAATTTAAAACAATACAAAACAATAAATAATTGCGTCTAGTCTTTCTCATGCTCTGAAGTGGTTTCTGCAGAATCATTTCGATTTAGGTTTTGATATTCAGCTGCTGAGCTCCATTCTGTAAAAACGCCTGGAAGAAGTTTATCACAATGTATTCTTTAAAGTTTATTAGGATCCCTTTAAACACAAAGAACATTGCCTTATGACTTATGCAATATGTAGACGCTTAGCTGTACTTTCAAATAATTAATATTAATTAATGTTTTAAACAAATTTCTATTATATTCTGTCCTATTGTTCTATTGACTGACACACTGTTTAGGATTAACAGACATGGTTGAAGAAAGACATGACACTACACAGTGCACGCAGTCACACACACACACACACACACACACACACACACACACACACACACACACACACACACGTTACATGGCGCAGACCAAGGCGGGATGAAAAGAGAAACCCTGCCCCAAAATTTCCAAAATTCAAAGAAATTGACTTTTGTGTTTGATGTCATGAGTTTCACTTTCTGTCCATCTTGAGCTTTATTTAAACCTCAAGATGACAGAGCAGATTCACTGCATCTAGAAGACACCAAGCTGAACCCACTGAGAACCACCTGAACCAGAACTACAACCCCTGGACCAGAACCCTCTGAATCACCTGGAGAACAAACAAAACATCCAGAACTTTCAGAACCACCAGAGCCAGAAGAACATCCAGAACTTCACAACTTCCTAGAAGACACAAACTACCTGAAGACTTTAAAACACACCAGCCTGAAATCTTGAAGAAGCAGCGTCTCAGGTGAGTCACCTCCTAGGCTCTCAGTTCTTCCTCAGAGTCAGATAATTGCTGTGGTTTGGTTTAGAGAATCAATGGGGTTTGGTCGGATGACTCACAGAAACGCCAGCCAGGAGATGGCACATTATCAGGCTTATGATTGGCTAATGAGGCCCCATTCGTCTCTGACATTGAGCCAATCTGTTCCCTCACCTGAACAAACTTGAGGCTCCTGGCCGAAACAGTTGGTGAACAATCCTAAAGCATCTCAGACATCTGAAGAAGAGGCCAGAACTTCAGTTCAACCTTTTCTTGAAAAATATGCTACATTTCTATTTACAGTCAACCTGAAGCCTCTGAACCCACTCAGAACCACCTGAAGAACCTCTGGACCCACCTGAAGCCACTAAAGCAATCTGAATTAGCAGAACGTCCAGGACCAGCAGAACAACAGGAACCATCAGAATCAGTACTACCAGAACCAGGACCAGCAGAACCATGTTTCCATCAGTGCCCAGCTTCCTCCTTCTCCAGCTGTTCAGTCTGGTGCTGATGGTGGTCACCATGCCGACCTGCCAGCTCCAAGGCAACCTGGTCCAGAATGCCCACAACCTACTGAGAGACCTGGTAGGACCCTGACCTTTGACTTTTAATCTTTATTTCTCCAGGGAAGGGTAGCAGAGCACCAGTGCAACTGCAGTCTTCTACTATTGGTAGTTGAGTGTTAAGTGCCTTGCTCAAGGGCACTTCACTGAGTAATACTGACTGTGATAAAGCAGGCTGACATCTGGACAATGTTAGTGAATGTGAGCATTGACAGAGCAGAGATGGTCAGGGTTCCTTTGGGTAGAGCAAGGTACTAACACTGCCAGAGTTGGGGGTTCATTCCATTACAGTCATTTAGCAGACGCTTTTAACCACAGCGACTGACAATAAGTGTACTCAACGTAGGCAAGAGAACTACTAGTCATCAGAAATCATATTATATTCCCATACTAAATATAAATGTGCTCATGGTACTTTAAGGCACTCTGGATGAAATCCTCAGCAGATTCCATGTGGATGACTATCATAGTGTTGGAGTGATTTTACTGTTAACTGAAACTGTTGTTTCCCGTCTGACCTGCAGGGGGGGGAGTTGCCAGTCCACTGCCTGCAGCACAACGCTGTTGCCTCCTTCCCAACTTCAGCCTTCCCCCCTGCTGGATCCACCCAGCCTCAGGTAATCTACTAATATGATATAAATCTGATCCAAAACCAGCCTCAAGACAGCAGACAGCCTCACTTGATGGGTAGAGACACGTCTTGCAGCCAGAAGGTCACAGGTTCAATTAATAACTAGTGTCTGTTGATTCCTTTCAGTGTCAGACCAGACCAGTCAGATATTGGTAAACTACCACCAGTCGACAGTCACCATTCACTAGTCACCAGTAACATAATTACTACCAGACCAGTCAGATACTGGTCCCTGGTACTGTTGGCTGGTGAAATAGTGAAAGTAGCTGGTAGATTAGTCTACTCTACAAGTTACCAACCAATGTCTTTTCTATTATAAAACATATCAGTTGACTGGTCAGTCGGTGATCAAGTTGGACCAGCTGACTGGTCAGTTGGGGGCCCAGTTTGACCAGCGGACTGGTCAGATGGTGGCCAGGTTGGACCAGATGAATGTGGTTGCTGTGGTTTATTGTGTTATTTACATTTTCTAGTAATGCATTACTTACATGTATGAGAGTTCAATCCTCATTGTTCCTTGCAGTGCCGCAAGGCATCAGGGGTAATCTACGACACCCTGCGGGGGGCAGAGCAACTGTTTGAGGTCCACCAAATTCCTGTTGGTGGGGGCGGGACTTCCTGGGACTCACAGAAACTAGACAACTTCCAGAACCTTCTGAACCGCATGGTTGAGGAGGGAAGCTGTGTGAGTATCTATCAATCAGCCAATCAATCAATCAACCAATCAACCAATCAATCAATCAATCAATCAATCAATCAATCAATCAATCAATCAATCAATCATAATCATCTGTCTGTCTATCTATCTAGCTTTCCAGCAGTTCAGAGGTTTTGTCTTCCTACTTCAGCAGCTTGTCATCCATTCTGCAGCAGGAGGTAAAAACATTCTAATATAATACAGTAATGTTTAATATAAATACATCAATATTTAATATAATACAGTAATGTTAATATAAATATGTCAATATTTAATATATAGTAATGTTTAATATAAATATGTCAATATTTAATATAATACAGGAATGTTAATATAAATATGTCAATATTTAATATAATACAGGAATGTTAATATAAATATGTCAATATTTAATATAATACAGTAATGTTTAATATATAGTAATATTTAATATAAATATGTCAATATTTAGTATAATACAGTAATGTGTAATATATAGTAATGTTTAATATAAATATGTCAATATTTAATATATAGTAATGTTTAATATAAATACGTCAATATTTAATATAAATACAGTAATGTATTTATAGTAATGTATTTATATTAGGTTTTATTAAACTGGTTTTATTAAACTGGGCTAGGAAAGTCTGGTTTCAGCCAGAGGAGCAGTAGGTACGAAAGAATGAATGAATGAATCAATCAACCAATCGGTGGTGGTGGGTGTGTCTTCCAGGCCACCAGTGGGTGTGGCTGGCTGTTGCTTCGGAGGGATTTGCTGTTTGCGCTGCAGTTCGGCCTTCAGCATCACCAGCAGTGTTTCTCCTGGAGCCACACTGCTTAGCCACACAGCGCCTTGCTGGGATTCAAACCAGCAACCTGCTGGCCAGTTTCTATTTATTGATATTTATTTACAGTATTTAATGATGGATGTGTTTCAACGACTATTTATATATTTATTTACAGTATTTAATGATGGATGTGTTTCAATGACTATTTATATATTTATCTATGTATTCATATTTATTAACAGTAGAGTATAAACATATTTTTCTATTTCCAGCTATTTCTTTGTTGTATTTTTCTAAATAAAAAGTGACAGTAAATCTGAGCAACTGGAAACTGAGACTGGTTTTTAATGGTTTATATTGGATCAGTCTGGTTCAGACTGAGTCAGACTGAGTCCAACTAGGTCAGACTGGGTCCGACTGAGTCAGACTGAGTCAGACTGGTTTATACTGACTTAACAGCAGACTCCATTGTCGTACTTTTACTTTCCCTTTTGACAAATACACACACACACACACACACACACACACTAATCAGTGTAAACAGACTGAGTCAGCGTTACAGTGACTCACTAAGCAGTGATTCAAAGCAAACCTTTATCGAAGTGACAGTGTAACGCATACTGAGACGCGTCCCCACGGTGTCGACTGACAGGAGGACCCGCCTCCTCGTTTACATACAGCTCACAAATAGAACATGGGGAAAAAGAAATGAAAGAGGGAATTTTGTGAAATTCAAAAGTGAAATGACTTTTTCTAACTTAAGTTTCTGTTTAAGCGTCTTCTCTTTTCTATTTGAACTGTCCACATTCACTTTTTTGGTTTATCATTTACAAATTGCTGTTTCATTTGTCTTTTAAATTTCATTTCATGCATTTTAGGATTTAATGTGCACATTTACATTTGACTGTAAAATGATTATTCCTATCATAACAGTAAAAAGCAAAGCATCTCGTGATTAGTGTCCCTTCTTCTTTTTCTCAAAATTGCCTTCCTATAAACAAAAACTCACAAAACTTTGCATACAGGTTCACTCTAATGCCAGGCGACCCCTACTACAATATAGAGCCAACTGTCCTCATGGTGGCGCTACAGCAATCAATCTAATCTAAAAACTTTAAAACTCTGCAGTAAATCAGTCGTATGTCTACTTTTCACATCCATCAATATGTGAAGAATCTTCACTACAACCTGTAGTCAATTATTAAAACTAATTAAAGCTAACTCCTCCCACATTTTACAGTCCAATAACACTAAACTTGCTAAACAGCAGATTCAGACCTTCCTCAGTAAAGGATCCACAGAGATTTTCACAGAAAATGAGCCTGCAGTGTCTGAAAATGTCTGATGTAAATGGTTTTCCACGCAGCCACTATCATTGAATAAATGTCCGATCTTCTTGAAAATAAATTATAACATTTTCCAGTCTCTAGATTACATATATCTATATCTAGATGAAGTATATATATATGAAGTAATTTCAGAATTCTATCTCAAAAACTGAATGTTTGGCAGTATTATGAATTCTGCCCTCATGTAAACAAATAAAGTCAATGCAACTTTAAACATTTAAACATCTTTCTGGAGTGTTCAAATCTTAGTAAAAAATACAAACATTCACATATTTCTTGTATCAAGAATTTATCTTTTCTACAGAATTTTTGAGATTATTTCAAATTCTGCTCTTATTGTGAAGGAAAGTCCTAATTGTTCCCCTGGTGTCTGAAAACTGTAATAGTGTGAAACAACCACTATAACCACCACAGCTCAGTTCACTAACTAGTCCTCCCCTCTGGTTGCTGGAGTGTTAACCAGTTGGATTGAAATTCTCCCTGGATCCTGATTGGACAGCAGTGGTCTGTCTGCAGCTCTGAGTTAAAGCCTGGAGTGCCATCTAGTGTTCAGTTATCAGTATTGCTGCTCTGGTGTCAAAGATCGTCACAACTTTCAACTGAGTCTTTTTCATTTATTCGGGGCTATGCATCTCCGGTGCAGGGTTATAGCACAATATGTCCTCAGTGGATGTGGTTTTGTGAATTCAAGAAATAATAAATCCTACATTTCCACGATTATAGATAATCTTACAACCAATAACATTTTCATGAACGCCATCATTCAGGTTGTCCATAATAGAAGTTTCAGATTTTTATATGAAACTATACTGAAACAATATGGAAATGAGTGAGCAGAGAATGATGTTGCAGGCTGCCATTTTTAACAAAATAAATTCAATCCACTTGTAATTTTTTTTACTGCCTCCTTTATTCAAGCAGGTAGTGGCCAAAACATTTCTGGAATATTAAGAATACCAGGGACCCTTCAAAATACCACCAGCTGTGCTGTTCCTTGTGATACTGGATAGCCTGCGCTACCCCTGCGCTACCCCCCGCTAACCCTAACCCCCTGCTGGGGAGGGAGTTTGACTTGGACACCGATCACCAGGCACTATCATGGATCCAAACCATGAAGGACTACAATGCCAGGGTGACATGGTGCTACATGACTTTGCAATCGTTCCAGTTCCTTGTTCGTCACAAAGCAGGAAACCAGAATGTGACCGCAGACTAGTCCAGGAGAAGGAGGCGGTAGTGTGACAGGGCTCTGGCAGTAGGCAGCACCAAGAGGTCCAACCAGGCATTTCACAGTAAACGCTATAATATAACGGTCAGTTACATTAGGTCGTCCATACACACACACACACACACACACACACACACACACACACACACACACACACACACACACACACACGTAGGCTGATCCATGTAGGCTGCTGGACAAAGTAGCTGCTGTCAATCTCAGCCTTTAATAAATAATCTCCTCTTTTCACTTCCTCCTCTCCTCTCCTCTCCTCTCCTCCCCCTCTACTCCTCAGTGGGCGGAGCTTCCTGTTTGTTGGGGTCGGTATATTCCTGGTTGAACATCACAGAGTCGGATCCCAGCTTGAACCTCTGGACAGCCAAGATAGACTGAACAGCCTGGAGAGAGAGAGAGAGAGAGAGAGAGACAGGCAGAGAGAGAGAGACAGGCAGAGAGAGAGACAGGCAGAGAGAGAGAGAGAGGCAGAGAGAGAGAGACAGGTAGAGAGAGAGAGATAGGCAGAGAGAGAGAGAGAGAGAGAGAGACAGGCAGAGAGAGAGAGAGAGGCAGAGAGAGAGAGACAGGCAGAGAGAGAGAGAGACGAGCGCAGTAGAGGAAGAGGCAGTAAGCAAAGGCAGACGCTGATGAGAACTTCCTGTTTCATGTTTAACTGTGAGAAGCTGTCAGTCTGTTTCCACAGAAATGCAAGACTCCAGTTCAGTCTGATTAAAGACCTTTAAAAACCAACAATTATCTAATACCTAATAATCAATAAGCAGGTGTGATGGATTTATTTGATGCTCAGAGAAGGATCCAACCTTAACACTGTAGAACCATTACATAGTTCTTTAGGACTGTACCACAGCAGAACCCTAGGACATGTTCCAGACAACAACAATCTGATGTACCAGTTCAGAGGGTTCTCTGAGTCACCATGGTTCCATATAAAACCAAAGAACCCTGGAGAACCCAGGAGAACCCTCCTTTTTATGGGTGTAGTCCCAACATATCAACAGATCATTGTGTCAGTTTTATTCTATTCTTGTTGGAAAGGGCTAATGGTTTATATATGACTCTGGTCTAATCTGGGCTAACTCTGTCTATATATGACTCTGGTCTAATCCGGACTAACTCTGTCTGTATATGACTCTGGTCTAATCTGGGCTAACTCTGTCTATATATGACTCTGGTCTAATCCGGACTAACTCTGTCTGTATATGACTCTGGTCTAATCTGGGCTAACTCTGTCTATATATGACTCTGGTCTAATCCGGACTAACTCTGTCTGTATATGACTCTGGTCTAATCTGGGCTAACTCTGTCTATATATGACTCTGGTCTAATCCGGACTAACTTTGTCTATATATGACTCTGGTCTAGTCTACTCTGGGCTAACTCTGTCTGTATACGGCTCTGGTCTAATCTGGACTAACTCTGTCTGTATATGACTCTGGTCTAATCTGGACTAACTTCGTCTGTATACGGCTCTGACCTAATCTGAACTAACTCTCTCTGTATACATCCATCCATCCATTATCTATCACCGCTTATCCTGTTCAGGGTCGCGGGGGGGCTGGAGCCTATCCCAGCCGACATTGGGCGAAAGGCGGGGTACACCCTGGACAGGTCGCCAGTCCATCACAGGGCAACACATAGAGACAAACAACCGTTCACACTCACATTCATACCTACGGGCAATTTTGAGTCACCAATTATCCTAAGCCACATGTTTTTGGACTGTGGGAGGAAGCCGGAGAACCCGGAGGGAACCCATGCAGGCACAGGGAGAACATGCAAACTCCACACAGAAAGGCCTGTGGAAGGTGGAATTGAACCCAGAACCTTCTTGCTGTGAGGCGACAGTGCTAACCACTAAACCACCGTGCCGCGGTATACAGTTCTGGTCCAACCTGGACTAACTCTGTCTGTATACGGCTCTGGTCCAGCCTGGCCTAACTCTGTCTGTATACGGCTCTGGTCTAATCTGGACTAACTCTCTCTGTATAGGGCTCTGGTCCAACCTGGGCTAACTCAGTGCTTGTTTGATATCTCTGTCATGTTTGTCTCATTTTAATGTTTCATTTAATTCATATTTTAACATGGAACAAACAAAGTATCATGATCAATTACAGTACCTGTAATTTTGTACATTTGTTAACTCGGAGAGAAGTCAGGAAACAGGAGGACGAAGTAATCCGGAATGGCCGGGAGTAATCAGATTACATTACTATAACTAATAGCAATTACTAATTACTGCTGCCAGTGAGTAATGAGTAGTAATAATATTACTCTTGAAATGAGCCAACACTGTTATTATATGATATTATATCGTTATTATATCATATGATAAACCATTAAGTCATATTATAAATTATTATATCACATTATAAACCATTAAGTCATATTATAAAATATGATTTTATATCATATTTTGAAATCACAGATCACAGAATTATCACAGATAATTATGACATTTACAATTTATTAAATAGTGTCACAGACATCAGAAACACATTTAAAAATCCACTGGAACAAAACTAAGAAATAAAACAAAATCTCAGGTTAATGAATTGTTACCATGGAAACAGAAAGGCACTTTGGATGACAGGCACTTAACTTAGCCAATCAGAGTCCAAATTGACCCATCAGCTGATCGCTGATTGGCTGGGGGAGGACAGGAAATGGATGAGGTGGAGAAGAAGTTTAGTGTGTGTGTGTGTGTGTGTGTGTGTGTGTGTGTGTGAGTGAGTGTGTGTGTGTGTCAGGCGATAGGGGGGGTGAACAGTTTGTTGTATTCCTCTTCAAATGAAACTCTCTTCAGACGCTCCATAGACAGCAGAGTCTGACCTCCCTACACACACACACACACACACACACACACACACACACACACACACACACACACACACACACAAGAAGAGAGGGAGTGAACAGGAGAGGAGGTGAACAGCAAGAGGTTGCATTCAGCTCCTCCACAAAAAGCTCCTCCTCACTCCCTGTGGAAATCTGCTGAAGACCTTCCTCTCCAGCCAGGCCTTTGGACCCAGCTGCTGAATGGTGGCCCTCTGGTTTTTTGCTTTTTTGTCCTTTGTTTGTCTTATTGTCTTCCTACTTGTTAGCCTAGTTGTTATTTTGTTGTTTTCTCACCTCATCTAGTTCTTCTCTTTCCATTGTTAAGAGCATTGGGTACGTTGACAGGAGCTCTTAAAATAAAGTTATTATCATTATTATTATTATTACACTGTGGGGAGGTAACAGCAGCGACAGGGAAAGCTTATGTATGTGTAACAGAGTTAGTATTAGTAATTGAAGTTCGACAAAATATGTTCCTTTCTTTTCAAAAGAATTGTTCTGATTGTCCATGCAAACGACCATACATTTTTCCATGTATGAGCACCCCCTTGTGGTAGTGTGTGGTTGCATCATATATATCTGCCGTTAAGCCACCATGCTCGTCCCTTTTGACTGGACGACTAATGAGAATGGTGAGTTGAGATCGCGCTCTGCCTTTATTTAATACCATCGAATAAGATCCTATCCAGATTATCTAAGATGTGTGATTGATGTATGTATGAATGTTCTCTATTTGTTTTCTGATTGGTTATTTGCTCCTTCTGTTATTTATTTGACTATTTTACTGAGTGAGCTAATGTCTGTTGGAACTGTTCGCTAGCTAGGCTAACTACTGCACCTCGCACGCTCCTTTATCAACGAGGGATAGAGGTGATCGCGTGACTGGGGTTTTGACGGTGGGATCTTTTTTTGTGTTGTTTTAGTATTACAGTATAAGGGCAGAAGCTGACAACCACCATTATCCTGTGTGTTCAAAAATACAGGTATGTTTGCGGGGAGAAATGTATGTGTACTGTTGATAAATTAAGATAAATTAGAAGAAAAATAACAAATCTATACGATCACATTGTATTGGAGATGTAAACCATGCTCGCCCCTTTTGACTGGACGACTAATGAGAATGTATTACAGTATAAGGGCAGAAGCTGACAACCACCATTATCCTGTGTGTTCAAAAATACAGATGATTGTGAAATAAAGCAGATTGATGAACCTGGCATACTGGCGTACTGAGGGATGTGGAAGAGAGCTGAAATGAGAGGGTTACATCTGGTGCCGTGACTCTGTGACTACGTGGAGATCAGCTTAATCGCCGGTCCCGGGAGGAGAGCTTCTACAAGCAACTCAGGTTACGCAGCTCAGGTTACGCTGTTAGGGAAAGTAACATTGAATGCTCTAATTATATTGCACAGTTGATGTTGATAGTGATTGTGTATTGTACATCGGTTATTTTGGTTTATTATTTTATTTTATGATTAACAATGTCAGAAGGTAGAAGTGATAGAATGGATGATGTACGCCCTAGAATGATGTTAGGTAGAGGGAGGGCCATTACTGATCATTCACTTTTGCCAGGTCCAGTTAGCTCACCTGTTCTGGGTGGTCAGTTATTTACTGATGATGAGTGCAAGGCAGCACAGGGCCCATGTACATCCACTCCTTTACACCAGCCTAATGAGACAGATAATGCACTTAGGCATTTGAGTGTTCTAATCACAGAGTTGGGAAGGAACATAGGTGATTCTGTCACAGCTAGATTAATGTCAGACACACACACACAGTGCCGCAGTAGTGATAGCAACAATGCACCACAGACACACAACCCTACTACCATAGACCTCTCTCAGTTGAATTTGATCGTCAAATCAGATGCTAGAGAGCCTACTGTCTTCCGTGGTGAGGTTCCGAAGTGTTCAGTACAAGAGTGGATTGATCTGATGACAGTCTACCTGAGAAAGAAGAATGTTTGTGCTGCAGACCAGCCTGAAGAAATATTGAGTAGGCTGACGGGAAGGGCTAAAGATGTCGTGAGAATAGGATTACGTAGTAACCCGTCTCTTGATGTCACTCAGCGCACTGAAACAATCTATGCTATCCTCAAGCAGCATTTTAGTGATCTCTCATATTCCTGCATGCCACTCGCAGACTTCTATAGCACTCTTCCCAAAGCCCGTGAGAGTCCTGTTGATTATTGGGTTCGTCTGAACAACGCAGCTGACATAGCGGATGAGTGTCTCCGACGTCAAGGGAGGGGGATGGAGGACCTGAACAAAGAAGTGGCCATGATGTTCGTGAGGTACTGCCCTGACCCATCTCTGTGCATTGTGTTTAAGAGCAAGCTTGTTGGCAGCTGGACAGCGAAAGAAGTGCAGGAGAGGATTGACGAGTATCAGCGAGAGCTAAAGTCCAGTCCCAGTAAGCACTCACTCGGCAACCAGTCCAGGCAGGCCTTTGCCATGGTGAGTGACATACAGTCAGGAGCAGCATGTGATCCTGTCCTACCCGTGTTGCAGACATGCAAACAGACCATGCAGCGTCCTCAAGGGGATGGTGAGACTGCTTCATTGCAGAAGAGCATGGATAGGATGGCTGATGTGCTGGGTCAGGTCCTGTGCACACTGTCCGAGCGAGCTACTGCCACTCACAGCCAAGGTAGGCCTCATCCACAGCAGAGAGGGAGGGCCACAGGGCGAAGAGCATGTGAAATATGTCATCAGCATGGCCACTCCACCATTGCACATTGTATGCGACACAACCTCTGTTTCAACTGCCATGAGCCAGGCCACATGAAAGACCAGTGCAACTCATCTTCGTCCCCCATGCCACAGCCAGTCGCCACCGCTCCCAGTTCGGGAAACTAGACAGCCTGCATGTAGAGGGGGGAAGTGTGGGCTGTAGTGTAAATCCCCTCGGTGGCACGCCAGATTTACAGTCATTATATGTAGCAGTCAGTGAAGGGTTACCCAGTGATTCTCAAGTCATAGTTCAGAACACGCAGCGTGTGTGTGGCAATGATAGTTTGTTTTATACCCCAGTTGTTGTTAATGGGTGTACCACAGTGAAGGCTATGCTGGACATGGGCTCTATGGCGTGTACCGTGAGTGAGAGTGTGGAGAAGATGCTCGTTGCTGCTGGCTCATTAGACTGTAATCTGCAACAAAGTACAGATGTCGTTTTAGTTGGATGTGGAGGGAAGAGAGTCTATCCAAAGGGAGTGTGTGAGTTGAGCTTCGAAATATATGGATGTAATGTGTTGGTGCCCACGCTGGTCGTTCCGGGTCAAGTGGATGACCTTATTATCGGAACCAATGTGCTCAAATACCTCACTCACAGATTCAAGGAGTCAGAGAGATACTGGGAGATGGTTTCGGAGCCAGGCAGCCCTGATGATGGAGGGCGTGATGACTTTCTTGCCATGCTCGCTGGTGTCGATCGGTGGAAAGGCGAGGAGGTTCCTGACGTTGTCGGGACTGTGAAGCTCAACCGAGCCGTCACCCTGTTACCTGGCCATGAGCACCTGGTTTGGGGTAAGCTCCCGGATAAGTCTCGTGGACACCCTGGCTGTACGGTGTTGGTTGAACCCACTACGTCTCGCTCCATTCCTTGTAACATCCTGGTTGGCCGTGTCGTGACTCCACTGTGGGGTGATGGATGGGTCCCTATGAAGATCATAAACCCTACCGACAGACCTGTAACATTACGTAGAAATGCCAAGCTGGCTGATGTGCATCCATGTATAGCCCTGGAGGATGTGGTGACAGCCGACAGTACATGTGTGAAGTCTAAACAGCAGCGCATCTCCTCTGAACAACCCACGCAGCAGCCTGTAGGGATGACTGACATATCTGAGAGGCTGAGACAACATGGACTGGGTGACTTGGACCTTGACTCGTGTGAGGTGTCTGACAAGTGGAAGGATGAAATGTGCAAACTCACTTTGGAATACTCTGACGTTTTCTCAAGAGACAAACTGGACTGTGGTGAAGCAAAGGAGTTCGTTCATAGGATTCATCTGTTAGATGAAAAGCCGTTCCGTCTGCCCTACAGACGCGTCCCGCCAGCTCACTTCCAGAAGCTGCGCGTTGTGTTGAGTGAAATGGAGGAGAAGGGCATCATTAGGAAGTCTATGAGCGAATTTGCATCACCACTCGTCTTGGCGTGGAAGAAAAATGGTGACCTGCGAATCTGTGCCGATTTCCGCTGGCTAAACGCCCGAACGGTGAAAGACGCTCATCCTCTCCCACACCAGGCCTGACTGCCTCGCTGCCCTGGGAGGTAATGCACTGTTCAGCACGATGGACCTCACCTCGGGGTTTTACAACATCCCTCTCCACGAGGATGATAAGAAGTTCACTGCCTTCTCTTCACCTGCAACAGCCCGGCCAGCTTCATGCGCATGATGATGAGTATCTTCGGAGATCAGAACTTCCTGTCTATTCTCTGCTATCTCGATGACTTGATGGTCTTTGCGCCAAATGAACAAGAGGCCCTGAAACGCCTGGAGTTGGTGTTTGTGCGATTGCGAGCACACAACCTCAAACTTGCACCAAAGAAATGCCACCTCCTCCAACGCTCAGTCCACTTCCTTGGTCACGTCATAGACAGCAGCGGTGTGTCCACAGATCCAGCTAAAGTTGAGGCCATTGCTAACGTTACGAAAGCAGACCTAATGTTTCCTGATGGCCAGACTCCTAACCCCAAGAAGGTTCAATCATTCCTGGGCTTAGTGATGTGGTATCAACGTTTCATCCCAAATTGCTCCACGATGGCTAAGCCTCTCTTCCAGTTGACCACAGGGCCTAAAGAGAAGAAGAGGAGAAATGGTCAAGGGGACAGGCAGAGGCGTGGGAACAGGTACAGGAAGCTTACCGCAGCAGACTGGACTCCAGAGTGTGAGAGGTCCGTGGAAAGCCTCAAGGACGCTCTGTTGGCTAATGTTGTCTTGGCCCTATCCAGACTTCTCTAGACCCTTTATCTTATCTACTGATGCGTCGACTGATGGCTTAGGTGCCGTGCTTTCTCAGGTTGCTCCAGGAGAAGATAGAGCACGCCCTATAGCATTCGCCAGTAAGTCATTGAGCAAGGCTCAGAGCATCTATCCAGCGCACCGTCTTGAATTCATGGCTCTCAAGTGGGCAGTTTGTGAGAAGTTCAGCCATTGGCTAAAGGGGCATGCCTTCACTGCATGGACTGATAACAACCCCCTCACCCACATCCTGACCAAGCCGAAGCTGGATGCCTGTGAACAGCGCTGGGTGGCGAAGCTGGCAGCTTATGACTTCGATCTCAAGTATGTCCCTGGGCCAAAGAATGTTGTGGCTGATGTGCTCAGTAGACAGCCCTTCGCAAGTCAAAGCATAGGGGAGCGCCTACTTCAAGAACCATATGAGGGTCTGCTCTATGAATCAAGGAAGCTGTCGGGTGTTGAGGTTCAAAATGCTTTCAGGTGGTCTAATGTTCGCCAGTGCGCTCAGAAGACCAGGAAAAAGGAGCGTGCTTCCACAGCGGCACCCTGCTTCAACTCAGTGTCCAGTGCTGAAGTCTCCGCCATCTTTGACAGTCACGTCACCTGGGACGCTGCTACCAGGGTCAGAGCCATAGCCTTGGCGAGCCATGTACAGAGTGCCACTGACATAGGCCAAACTGCACTGCCATCTATCCCAAAACATGACCTTGGGGCCAGGCAGCAAGCCGATGTCGAGATCGCCCATGTGCTCTCCTACGTTGAACGCCGCCGCCGACCTTCCAGACGGGAGAGACCCAGTGTGCCACTCAATGCCCTGAAGCTGTTGAAGCAGTGGGATAAGCTAGTGTTGGAGGATGGACTTCTATATCGAGTGTCGAAGGACCCAGTCACTGGAAAGAAGCAACATCAGTTCGTCATGCCTGGATGTCTGCGGGAGGATGCCCTGCATGGATGTCATGATGATGCAGGTCACCAAGGCCAGGAGAGAACACTCCACCTCATCAAGCAGAGGTTCTACTGGAGTTCTATGGAACGAGATGTGAGGAACCATGTCAGGTGTTGTACCAGATGCGTCATGAGTAAAACACCCGAGCCTGAGGGTCGAGCACCACTCGAGAGTATCAAAACGACAGCGCCGCTACAGCTGGTCTGTATAGATTTCTGGACAGCTGAAGACTCCAAGAACAGGCCTGTTGATGTGTTGGTGATCACAGATCACTTCACCAAGCTCGCCATGCTTTCCACTGTCCAGATCAGACCGCTAAGCATCAAGGGAAAGA
>JAXDDW010000409.1:0-22541 GCA_034670385.1 Hoplostethus mediterraneus | reverse complement strand
CGTTTTGGCCAAAAACTCCCAAAAAAAGAGGTATTTTTTGACCCCCCTCCAAAACCCATTTATTCTGTAAATGGTCCTTCAGTTCTGTGCCTCCTCCTCCTTACGCCTCGCTTCCTCCTCTGGATCAAAAACAACCTGGCCCCAAACAGTTCATCAGAAAAAAGGGGGCTCTAGATTTCAGTCATTTTTCCCTTTCATGGTCCAGGAAAATCAATGACACAAAAAAGCCAGTTTTTTAACGAAAGTTTTTTATAACATGAAAAATAAAACCCCAATAAAATGAATACATGTAAACAAAACTAAAACAGATAATGGAATAAAACTGGCAAACAAGAAAACAAGTTAAACAGTGCAGAGGATTTATCAAATAAGAGGCAAATGATGTTGGGATCAAAGATGGAGAGGAAGTTTGCACCGACAAAACCACCTGAGCTGTAATACGTCTAAATGTGGGGGAGAGAGAGAGAGAGAGAGAGAGAGAGAGAGAGAGAGAGAGAGAGAGAGAGAGAGAGAGAGAGAGAGAGAGAGAGAGAGAGAGAGAGAGAGAGAGAGAGAGAGAGAGAGAGAGATCAACACTGCCTTTGCATCACCCGTGCATCAACAAGAAAGTTGGTTACCGTCTGGTTTGCAGGGTGTCAGCGGCGTCCTCGTCTCCGTGGTAACCGTCGGGCAGTCTCAGTGGACAGGTAAACACACGCACGTGTTGGTCTGGACCAGTCCACGTCAGGAGGACCGTAGTGGACTGCGGTCCGGGGGGCCCGTTGTTCGTCGGAGTCGTCGTGGCAACAGTTCACCTCAGTGGAGATAGAGGGCGATGTGTTGACTCACGTTCAGGAAGCAGAGTCGAGTAGCGGCTGGATTCTGACGTGGTTTCCTCGTCTTCTGGATCAGGTGGAGTGAACAAGATTCACTCTGGAGCTGGTCTGGTACTGGAGCTGGTCTGGTACTGGAGCTGAGAGAAGAGCTTTGAGCCAGGTTCAACCTTAGTTACAGGACGGGCTGCAGGACGGTTGAGTTGAGTTTCTTGATGTTTCTTGATGTTCCTTGATGGTTCTTGATGTCTTTCCAAGTGTTTGCCCGTCCGCCCGTTGCAGGAGTTGTCCTCCTTTGTTCGTTGGAGTTTGTGAGATTTGGTGCGTCTCTGAGCCGAGCCCAAGGGTCAAGGCTGAGAGGCTTCATGGTCTGTCAGGAGTGGTCGGTGTTTCCCTCATTTGCAGGCATCAGATTTACAACTTGATGGCCGGTGATCACCATCCCCTAAAACTGCATTTCCAGCTCAGGTTTGGAAAAGATCATTTTTCTTGATCCTTTGGGGATGCAACCGACATATTTAATCACCGAACAACAAATGGGTTTGAGTGACACCAAACATCACCGTCTTACACAGCTGGACAAACAGACAAAACTTCTAAATGAAATCATGTGCAGAAAGTTTCATGTTGTGAACTTGTCAGACTTCTCACTCAGCAGCACTCAGACAATACTGTCACTTAGTCAACTGGTAGACAGTCGACCGATTAAACCCTGAAATCAATCTGATGATAGAAAATAACATTCAATTCAAGGTTCAAGGTTTTTTATTGTCATATGCACAACGTTCACAAGAAGCAAAAGTTGGCAATGAAATTCTTGTGTCTCTCCGACACCTAACGCAGTTCTCATGAACCTGATTGGTAAAGACGTTGGTACTGTCAGAGCCCACGGCAAAGAGTGGCTCCAACAGGCAGTTCCTAAGAAAGACAAGAACCAGACACACTGGATCCAATACGCCTTTAGAATGAAAACCTGCAGACTGCTGGACCTTCAGGGACCCGGCTGGAGAAAACCAAGTGTCCTAGTGGCTCAGTTGGATCATGTTCAGGTCTTGGGCCTTTAACATCCTATGTTCAAATCCAGCCTGTGACCCTTGTTGCATTTCACTCTTGTTTCTCCTCAAGCATACCAAGGAAATCACCTTTAAAACAACGGCATGAGAACTACACGCTTTTCCTCAGGAAACATGTTTTAGAAATCACTTCATAAGTCATGATTCATAGTTAGACATTATGTGATGTTACATTAGACCTTTATCACAGGTGAGTCCTGGTGGCTCAGTGGTCCAAGGTACTGTCATATGAGTCATGTAAGGTATGTAGACCTGGGTTTAAACCCCACTAGAGAACTTCCTGCTATGTTTTATGACCCCTCATTTTTAGGATTTGAATGTTTCCACTAAAAAGTCAATTCCTACTTCACCACTTCCCATCAATATCCTGGTGGTCCACAAGTTCCTCCATCAGTCAGCCAGAACAATCCCAGTGCCACGGCTTCAACCAGAGAGGCCAGGTTATATGAAGACACAGATCATGACCTAACGTTCAACTCACTCTGTTATTGACAGATCATTGTAGAAGCATCATTGTCATCAACCTGTGGGATACTTGGTGTTTTAGATGCCGTCTGTCTCGTGTCTCACATGGTTGTGGTCGTCGTGGTTCCCTGCAGGTCTTGGTCTCAAAGGGACCAAAAACCAAGCATCTCTTGTGTCTGATTAGCTCAGTCAGTAGAGGATCAGACTCTCAGTCTCAGGGTTGTGGGTTCGATCCTCACACAGATGAGCTGTTACCGTACTGACTCTTTTTATTTGTTTTTGTTGACAAATCCATCCAGAAGGGATTCATCGGGTCGGACGCCCCGAAAGAATCCATGCAGCTAAAAGAGTCGGTCTTCCATCACCATCACCAAGAGCCGAGCCCGCTGGGTCAGGCTTGTCTTGGTGAATGGTGACGTCTCTTTGCCTCGCGGTGTTCCTCCCTGGTAGAACTACACACCTGATCATCATCAAATATGCAAATATTTTGATCAGCTCAGCCAATCCCCTCTGGTATTATTATCATTGACCAATTACAGTGTCATGAAAATACAAAGCCTCTAATTGGTTGAGGTGTGTCTGAGTAGAGGTGGAGCTAAAACCTGCAGGACAGGCAGGACTTGAGGACCAGATTGGGAACCACTGTGACATAGACTATTATTTGTGTTGAAACATTCACCATGAAACCAGACAGTCAACATCTTTCATGGTCAGCTTTGTATTTGACATTGATCCTTCACCTGTAACCCTCAACCTGAGTCTCTGGTCTCTGGACATTGTGGACGACCCTCAGGGTCGCGGTTGTCAGGCAGGTCGTCCTACACACCTGTCTTCAATTAAATGTGAACCAATCAGAGCTCTATCACTCAGGTCAGGCTCCTCCCATCCAGCAAGTCAGCAGGGAGACTTGTTGAGACAGGAGAGAAGGGAATCCAGTCCAAGTGATTTAATGCAACTACTGCATCTGTTGGTCCATCAAGTTTTCATGACCAGACATGATGTGACGTTACATCATCAACTGTAGACAAGAGAGTCCTGGTGGCTCAGCAGTCTGAGGTAGAATTAATAATAATAGTAGTAGTAGTGGTAGTGGTAGTTGTAGTAGTAGTAGTAGTCCTGGTGGCTCAGCGGTCTGAGGTAGCATTAGTAGTGGTAGTAGTAGTAGTCCTGGTGGATCAGCTGGTTAAGAGTCATTAATCCATTCATAATTCGGTCATTAATAATTAATTCAAGTCATTAATAAAAGGTTTGTCAGTCAGTGTATTTTTCTCTGTCAAACAGACAGAAAACTTTTATTTTTTTAATTAAGATCCATCTTCCATCTTGGTTGTGAGATCTGACGATGTTTTAGTCCTTAGAAATGTGATTGGAGTTCATAACATGGCAGAGATACAAGATTTTTTAGCCTCACTTTCCTGTGGGTGAGAGACCTTGACAGAGACAAAGAAAGAGAGAGCAAACGGCGAGATGGCCACAACAGCCCGCTGTAAAAAGTAAAGCACACTGTAAAAAGTGAAGCATGATAAAAAAAAAAGTAGAGCACTGTAAAATGTTGAGGTCTGACATACACCAAGTCAGTGTGATACACTGACTGACAAACTTTTTATTAATGACTTTAATTAATTATTAATGACTGAATTATGAATGGATTAATGACTCTTAACCAGCTGATCCACCAGGACTACTACTACTACTACTACTACTACTATTAATGCTACCTCAGACCGCTGAGCCACCAGGACTCTCTTGTCTACAGTTCCAATGTAACATCACATCATGTCTGGTCATGAAAACATGATGGACCAACAGGTGAGTCCTGGTGGCTCAGTGGTCCAAGGTGCTGTCATATAAGCTGTGTAAGTTATGTAGTCCGGTGTTCAAATCCCCCCCAGGGATGTTTTATGATCCCTCATTTTTAGGATTTGAATGTTTCCACTGAAAAGTCAATTCCTACTTCACCACTTAAATCCATACACATAAATATCCTGGTGGTCCACAAGTTCCTCCATCAGTCAGCCAGAACAATCCCAGTGCCACGGCTTCAACCAGAGAGGCCAGGTTATATGAAGACACAGATCATGACCTAACGTTCAACTCACGTTATTGGCTGACTGAAAAGCGCTCAGAGAGAAGGGTTGAGCGCAAAGGGGACCTGGTGGCGTGATGAGTAAACCTGCTGTGTGAAGTTCAGAAGGTTGTGGGTTCAAGGCCCTCTTCTGCTCTTAAGTTCAAAGTCCATTTTGAAAGCCGACACCTGAAGGAAAGACTGAAAAGCGCTCAGAGAGAAGGGTCGAGTGCGAAGGGGACCTGGTGGCGTGACGTTGTCGTTAACACAGACCCCGTATACGTCTGCGGACGTGGGGTGGCTGGTTCGACTCCCTCTCCGACCCCAGTAACTGGAGCGAATCCGTTCCCACGCACATGGGTGTCGGTCGCGAATCCGTTCCTACGCAGATGGGGTCGGGGTGGGGCCTTGTCCCCCCCGGCCTTCCAGAGACGCATCAGGAGGGGGTTATGAGGGAGGACGCCACGGACGGCTGAAGTTTTAACGACGCGTGAAGTTGCGAACAAGTTTTATAAAAATGTTGGAAGCGTTTTGCCTTTATTACTAATAGTAACATTAATTGCAGTATAGCCACCGCCTGCCTATAGGCTTAAAATGCGACTTTCTTCCCGGCTTCCATGCTCAACTCTCACATTTCTAACTGAAGACGTATTGGATCCTGTCTGTCTTTCTTAGGAACTGCCTATAGGAGACACTCTGCTGTGGGTAAAGAGTCTGGATGAAGGGGGGTTAGGGTTAGGGTGCCTTCTCTCTCCCTGCCCCTGGGGACCCTAACCCTAACCAATGTCTTTACCAATCACGTTAAATAGGAAATTAGATTTGATCAATAACATTTTACCTTGACCAGGGATAGAACCTGCAATTAACATCACTGATGGCACAAGCCAGAAATTAACCCACTGAGCTATCCCTCAGTCTGGTGTTCCACCTTGTGAGGTTGTGAACTATGACGTGCACAAAGTGGACACATTGAAAGCATAAGGCATCATACAGATTCTTCTTTAGCTTCATTTGGACAGTTAACAGTGGAGAGAGAGATGATGTGCAACACCTCGGGTCAGATTTGAACCCATGACTTCCTGCTTATATGGCATGCACCTTAGAGAACAGAGCCACCAGGACGATGTGCCACTTGGGCCACGTCTCCCTGCTGACGTGATGGATGGGAGGAGCTGGAGGTTAGCTGACCTGAGTGAGAGAGCTCTGATTGGTTCACATTTAATTGATGTGCTTAATTAAATCAGGATATATGATGTGAGACAGGTGTGTAGGACGACCTGTCTGCCAACCGCGACCCTGAGAGTCGTCCACAATGTCCAGAGACCAGAGACTCAGGTTGAGGTTTACAGGTGAAGGATCAATGTGAAATACACAGCTGACCATGAAAGAGGTCCACTGGTAGATTTGATGGAGATTGTTTCCATACAAATATTTGTCTATGTCACAGTGGTTCCCAATTCAGTCCTCAAGTCCTGCCTGTCCTGCAGGTTTTAGCTCCAGCTCTGCTCAGGCAAACCTGAACCAATTAGAGGATTTGCATTGTCATGATGCTGTAATTGGTCTACAATAATAACGCTAATTAGTTCTTAGGCTGGATTGGTAGATCTGATCACATGTAATCATCAATATTTGCCTATTTGATGAGAGTGGGAAACGTGACGAGGCCTGGTAAATGCTCACAAACCAACCCCGACCACCATCCCTCCAGAACCTGCTCCCTTGGTGAATCTTGACGTCTCTTTGTCTCGCGGTGTTCCTCAGAACTACACACCTGATTCTCATCAAATAGGCAAATATTGATGAATAGGTCCTCAGCCCGATTGGTGGATCATTCATTCATTTCTGGTTCACAAAAAAAAAAAAAAAATGTCATTAAAGCGTTGTGATAAATAAGGCTATGTGAGGATCAAACCCACAACCTTATGACTGAGAGTCTCCTGCTCTACTGACTGAGCTAAGCAGTCAATACATGAAATTACTTGGTTTTTCTCCCCTTTCAAACAACGATCTGCACAGAACCACGTCTACCAAACCACGTAAGACACCAAGGAACCCACAGGTCCATGACAAAAATATTTAAAGGATTATTTGCCAATAAGAGAATCAGTTGAACAATGTTCAACTAAGCCATGATCTGTGTCTTCATATGACCTGGCCTCTCTGGTTGAAGCCGTGGCACCGTGATTGTTCTGACTGACTGATGGAGAAACTTGGAACTACGGGGATATTTCTGGGAGGTTGTGAACTAGGAATTCATTCACAAAAAACATCTTTACAGAATGGTGATATTTAAGGCTATGTGAGATTTGAACCCACAACCCTGAGATTGAGAGCTTCATGCGCTAATGACTGAGCTACTCTGAGACTGGAAACACAAGCTCTTCATCATCTATTTATACAAGTGTTCACACTGATGACAATAAAGACAAAGATTCAGGGAGAGGAGTGAATTCAAACCACTTGCTGTTGATTATCTCATTGAGCTATAGTCAAGCTGCTCTGACTTTGCATCTGTCATCATACAAGTGTTCACAACATTGACAGTAATACTAAAACTTCAGAAAGCATCAAACCAGAACTGTGTCGCATCCCAACCGCTGGCTTATCTCATTGAGCTACATCCACTTCCTCTTGGCAGTTGTGTGTCATCTTATTCATATAAGCTTTCACAGACCTGAGGACAATAAAACAAGATCGTGGACGTGAACCTGCATCTTCACGTCAAGCTTGTGGGATTCAAACCAGCAGCAGGGACGTGTTAGTCAGGCGTTCATCTCGTTGAGCTACTCCCAAGGTCCTGCTGCCTTCTCCATGTCGTCTTGTTCATTCAAGTTTTCACAGCATTGATGATAAATTGGAACCTTGGATGTGGAGGGATCAGTTTTATGTTTATGTTTATCTCTTTGAGCTGTTTTATATATATATGTATATAAGGTTAAATTATTAAGGGAGACAGAGATCACAAGCTCACCACAAGCTGTGACTCCAACAGAAGCTTATTTATACAAGTTATTCCATATTTGCGGAATAGAGTTTGCCTTTCTTCTTCAGCCTAACACAAGTGTCTATGATGTAAATTCATAGTATTCACCACAGTAACTAGTATCAAACCCATGTTAGATGAGAAGAGAGCATTTTAAAGAATAAACTCATGCTACGCCTTTCGGTTTCTGACGGTCGTTCTTCACCAAAGAAACATTAAGATTCACCAAGAGAGCAAATTTTGTTAGGGTGTAGTGGTTGTTTGCTCCCTTGATGAATCTCGACGTCCCTTTGCCTCGCGGTGTTCCTCGGAACCACACAGCTGATTCTCATCAAATAGGCAAATATTGATGAATTGGTTCTCAGCCCGATTGGTGGATCATTCATCAATATTTGCCTAATTGATGAGAATCAGGTGCGTAGTTCTGAGGAACACCGCGAGGCAAAGGGACGTCGAGATTCACCAAGAGAGACGATTCTGCAGAGTTGACAGTCGGGGTTGGATGGAGGGCATTTAAGTGACTTTTCAAACTAGAACTTTAGTTAGACAACTGTTCTGTAATTAAACGAAATATCTGACAACCAAGACAGTTGGGAAACGGGACGGGTCCTGGTATACGCCGTCCACCCAAACCCGACCAGAACCTGCTCTCTTGGTGAATCTCGACGTCCCTTTGCCTCACGGTGTTCCTCAGAACTACACACCTGATTATCATCAAATAGGAAATATTAATGTATTAATTAAAATGTATTCATATTTATTAATTAATATTTAAGGTGTTTATCAACTGTCTCAGTTGTCAGCTACTTCATTTGTTACAAAACAGTTGCCTGATTAACGTCTACTTGGATGCCCTGCAACCATCTTCTTCTTCTTCTTCTTCTTTGTGTTTAACGGCGGTTGGCATCCAGCTGATTGGTGCATTACCGCCACCCTCTGTTCCGGAGTGTGGATCAGACAATGGGGTTTGGGGCTTACAGTCTAATATTCAGTTTCAAAAATAAAAAATAAAAATAAAAAAAATAAAAATAAGTGCTGCTTAGATCCTATGAATAATCCCTGTGTCCCTCAGAAAACCCAATAATACCCTAACCTTATCCCTCTCACCCATGTTCAATAACCCCTGCAGTGTAAAATCCTGCATCCCTAACTCCCTAAGCCTGCTCCTCACCCTCCCCCTGCCCTGTACCGCCTACACCTTAACACCACGTGCTCTACAGACTCCTCTACCTGACACCTCTCACACAGTCCTGTTTGATGCTTCCCTACCAGCTTCAATGTTTTGTTTAGTCCACAGTGTCCCAGCCTCAACCTAGTCAATACTGTTTCCTCCCTCCTGTGCCCACTATATACCCTGACTGATTTTACACTTTGTTGAATTTGATATAGGTGCCGACCCTTCACTTCTTTATCCCATCTTTCCTGCCATAATTGGTTTACCTTTTCCCATATTATGCATTTTACTTCTGCTTTGCTGATACTGATATGCATTTCAACCCTATCCTTCTGCAATGCTGCCTTAGCCAACGTGTCCACCCTCTCATTCCCTCTCACCCCCACATGTGCTGGAACCCACAGAAATGTCACCTGTCTTCCCTGAGTTTGAATTCTTGTGATTGTCTGAAGGATGTTGAACAGTATGTCATTTCTGCTTTTTGAATTGAAAGACCTTATGCTTGTTAATACTGAGGCTGAATCTGAGCACACCACCACCTTTTGCGGTTTGTTTTTTTCTGCCCAAAGAACTGCCACCAACACTGCCACCATTTCCACTGTGTATACACCCAAGTGATCTGTTGTTCTCCTACTAATCCCTATTCCCTTTGCTGGTACCGCTACCCCAAACCCTGTCACCCCTGTTTCTGGTTTCTTTGCTCCATCTGTATAAACTAGCGTGAAGTCTGCATATTCTTTTAGTATCCGATAATTAAAAGCACTTACTAGATCTATTCCACCTTTACCTTTGCTTTTTTCCACCAGCAAATACCAGTCAACATCTGGCCACACTAAACTCCACGGAGCAACTGCAGGATACATCACACATGGACTCACTCTCAGCTTACTCAAATCTAGCTGTTTTGCCGTCTCGTTAGCCAATCGCCCAAACCTACCACTCTGACTCCCCCGTGTCTCCCAGCACTCTCGTAATACATCCTTAGTGGGATGAGAGTCACTGTGGCCCTGCAGATTAGCCCAGTAATTAGCCATTAGCTGCTTCCTTCTTATGTTCAGCGGCATTTCCCCTAATTCAACCTGGAGTGCAGGTGTTGGTGATGATTTAAAAGCCCCACTACATACCCTCAGTGCTTGTGACTGTACCACATCCAATGTACCCAATAGAGACCTCGCCGCTGAGCCATACACCACACACCCATAATCCAATGCTGATCTGATCAGTGCTATATACATTAGTTTCAGTGCACAACAACTTGCTCCCCATTCCCTTCCTGTCAAACACCTCATCACATTAATTACTTTTTTACACTTTTCCTCAATTTTTCTTAGATGTTCTGCCCAAGTCAACCGTGCATCAAAATAAACACCCAAAAACTTAAAAGTGCTCACCCTCTCTATTTCTTTCCCATACATCTTAAGCTGTAGTCCCTCCACCCTTCTTTTCCTTGTGAAAAACACTGTCTGGGTTTTCTCCACCGAAAACCTGCTACCCCAGTCGTAACCCCATTCCACCACCCTGTCAATTGCCTCTTGCACTCTCCTAATCACATGCTCCATGTTCCTTCCCCTTTTCCACAGTGCTCCATCATCTGCAAATAGTGACCTTCCTATATCCCCAGGTATGTTTAAAAATACATCATTGATCATAATAATGAAGAGAAGTGGGCTGATGACACTGCCTTGAGGGGTTCCATTTACTACTGCATATTCGTTTGATAATTCTGTACCGATTTTTACTTGTATTTTTCTTTCTTCCAAAAAATCTTTTATCCAGTTAAAAGTTTTCCCCCCGCCCCCCATCCTGTGAAGCTTTATTAACAGCCCTTCTTTCCACATCATGTCGTATGCCTTCTCTATGTCCAAAAATACTGCTATCACTGATTCTTTGTTTGATTGTGCTTTCCTTACTTCATCCTCTAACCTTATGACCGAGTCCATGGTGTTCCTCCCTTTCCTGAACCCACTCTGATACCCTGCCAAAACCCCTCTTTTCTCCAGCTCGTATGTTAACCTTTCTTTTACCATTCTTTCCATTATTTTGCACAGATTTGAGGTTAAAGCTATTGGTCGATAATTTGTGGGTTTTGATGGCTTTACCTGGTTTCTTTATAGGAATTATGACTGATTTTTTCCACACATATGGTAAAGTGCCTTTCTCCCATACTAAGTTATAAAAATGCAGTAGCTTATTGTGCTAATTCTCCTAGGTTTTCCAACATAGCATTGCAGATCCGATCCTCCCCTGGGGAAGTTGGCCTTGATTTCTTTATAGCCCTGACCATCTCTGCCATAGTGAATGGTTCGTCCAGTGCTTCACCTGTTGTATCCTTCTTGCTTATTGCACCTGGGTATTGACTTTTTGTTTGTTCCCTTCTCCTTCTCCCTTCCTCTGACAGATTTTCTGAGCTGTGTATTTTTGCAAAGTCCTTGGCCATGATCTCTGCCTTTTCCTTATTTGTGACTGCTGTTTCCCCCTCAGATATTAGCACTGGGTATTCCCATTCCCTTCTATCTCCTCTCATTCGTTTGATCATGGCCCATACTTCTCCCACAGGTGTTGTTCTCCCAATTTTATTACAAAAAAGTCTCCAACTAGCCCTCTTAGCTTGACGTACTGTCTTCCTTACCACTGCTTGTGCTTGCTTGTACTGGATCACATGTTGCATAGTATGGGTTCTTTTAACTAATTTAAATGCTTTGTTTCTATTCTTTACCGCCTGACGACACTCCTCTGTCCACCACGGTACTAGTTGTCTGTTTGCCCTATTTTTACTCTTTGGAATGGCTCCATCTGCTGCCATTATCATTGCTGACGTTATCTCATTGTTTGTTTCATCAATACCTCCCCCGGATGTGGTCCCAGCCATTATCTCTTCACACATCTTACTGAATTTATCCCAGTCTGCTTTCCTAAACACCCATTTTGTTATTCCACCACTTGGTGTCGCTGTTGCTCTTTCCCCCACCGTGCATGAAATTGGATAATGATCGCTGCCTATGGTTGATCTAGTCCATACTTCCCAGTTACACACCCCTGCCAGTGAGTTATTTACTAATGTGATATCTAGTGCTGATTCTGTTCCTGCTGTTATGTTCACCCGCGTCCCACTACCATTGTTTAAACATACTAATCCCATCTCCTCAATCAGATCCTCAATGACCCGTCCATTTGTCTGTATGTGAGCCCCCCCACATTGAGCTATGAGCATTGAAATCTGCACACCAAACTACTTTTTGTCTGTTTTGTCCCTGAATTGTTATTAAATTCTCCAAGATCAGCTTCTTACATGGATTGTAGTAGTTTATTATTGTCACCTCCTCCTGTTTGTCCCAGACCCCCACCACTATGTATTCCTGTTCTTCTCCCTTATCCAGAATTCTATTTGGAATACCTTGCCTCACAAATGTTGCACAACCTCCACCCCCCCCCCGCCCTGATTCCTGTCTCTCCTTATGACAGTATATCCCTGCAAGACAAAATCTAAAGATGATTTTAACCAAGTCTCTTGAACACAAATCACATCTGGCTTAACAGTCATGTCTTTAACAAAATGCTTGAACTCTTGACCATTTGCCAGCAGGCTCCTGGCATTCCATTGTAGTAGGATGACCATAATCAATACTAACTTACACATGGTATCTCCTGGCTGGACTGATTTGTGAGACTCTCCCACACATTTTCCCATGTCAGCCCTACTAGTCCTAAATGAATTTCTGCCGCTTTGACTACCATCTGGGTTTTCTCATTTTTTGACTTAACTCCGGCTGTGCTGTTAATAACTCCTGCAATGAATGTTACCAGTGCTACTTTATCCACACATATTTTATCCTCTATTCTCTGTTGCATTTCTTGGCCCCTCACTGCCCCTTGCCCATTAGTTTCAGTGTTCTGCTCTCTTGAGACTCTTACTGCTTCCGCATAGGTGATTCCTCTCTCCACTCTCACTTTTTGAACTTTATTTTCTTGTTTCATTGCCTCACATCCCCCATAGGCCACACTATGGGCTCCTCCACAGTTGCAGCACTTTGGTTGCACTCCTGCTCCACATTTTCCATACTCATGATCCCCCCCACATCTAGCACACCTCCTCTGATGTTTGCAGTTATTGGCTATGTGTCCAAACCTTTGACACTTAAAGCACCTTAGATGTTTTGGCACAAACACCCTCACAGGGTAACTTAAAAAACCTAGGAACACCTTCTTTGGCAGGTTTTCACCTTCAAAATCAATTACTATCGTCTCACTGTCCTTCTTCACTCCTTCTCTTGTTGCCTTCAATCTTTGTATATTCGTCACTCTCCCTCCCTTAATGTTCTTCTTTAGTTCCTCCATACTGACACTTATTGGCACCCCTGTTATCACACCCTTACACCCACCATTTCGCGCTCCCACCCTCCCTGTGCTTACTACCTTTATTTTACATATTTCTTTGAGTTTAAGTGCTTTCTCCAGTTGCCCTTCATTTGCACATTTAACCATCAAATTCCCATCATTCAGAACCTTAGCATACTGGATCTCCCCTATCTTGTTTGCTAATATTGTCGTTAGCATAAATGGGTTGAGTCTCTTCATGTTTTCCTGGGTTTTCTCAGAAAACCTTATCACTACAATATAACTTGCAGGTGTATCCTGCCGACCGTTCACTTCATCCTCACTCTCACTCCCTCTCTCATTTCTCGTTCTTTTATTCCCTTTTATCTGTTTAGCTCGGTTTTCTTTCACCCATCCACTCATTCCTCCCTCTATCTCATCATCCCTTCCTTCTCCAAAGTCCATCCCTGCCCAGCTGCCGACCTCTGATCCATTCTCGGAACAGTCGTGCTCAACCGCCGTCAAAACACACTGCTCTCTATTTGAATTTCCCGCACTATGTCGATTGTTTCTACGCTCATTCCGCCCTGCCGATGTCGCCGCCATTCCTCCAGCTTCACCTTCCGCTTGTACTTTCTTCTTCGGCTAGTTTTAGCCCGCCGTCAAACTGAAGCTTACTTCCGTGTTTACCAGGAGAACCAATCATCTCCCTTGCGTGTCTGTCGATAGGCCAATCAGAGCATTTCTCTTGATCTAGTTGTGGTCGGCCGGACATTATCGCGATATCTGACACCACGTAGTTTAGAGTTGAATTCAGCACAAATGAGACTGAAACAACTATAATAATAATGGTAATAATAAAAAATAAAATAATGATAATGGTAATAATGAAAAAAAATAGTAATAATGGTAATAATAATAATAATAATAATAATAATAGTAATAATAATAATAACGGCAGTAATAATAATAACAATAACAATAATAATAATAATACTAATTATAAAATAATAATAATAATAAGTCCAACACTTAAATAAAAGGGTTTATTTAATATTGACATGTTGAAATGTTGAAATGGTTCAAAATCAGTGATATGAAAAGACAACTACTGCCAAGGTGCCTCTGAGCAAGGCAGTCACCAGCTGCAGTGACAGGCGTGTCACCTGGTTGTGTTGGTAGTGTTATTACCGTATTATTACCAGGCTGGTTAAAAGTCCTAACACACAACTGAATCACACAGTACGACGAGTAGACACCTGGAAAATGGTGTAGTGCAACTAGGTTAGAAATGTGTGTGTAGTAGTAGTAGTAGTAATCCTGGTGGATCAACTGGTTAAGAGTCATTAATCCATTCATAATTCAGTCATTAATAATTAATTAAAGTAATTAATAAAACATTTGTCAGTCAGTGTATTTTTCTCTGTCAAACAGACAGACAACTTTAATTTTTTTAATTAAGATCCATTTTCCATCTTGGCCGTGAGATCTGACGATGTTTTAGTCCTTAGAAATGTGATTGGAGTTCATAACATGGCAGAGATACAACATTTTTTAACCTCACTTTCCTGTGGGTGAGAGACCTTGAGAGAGACAAAGAAAGAGAGAGCAAACGCCAAGATGGCCACAAGAGCCCGCTGTAAAAAGTAGAGCACTGTAAAACGTTGAGGTCTGACTACACACAGACAGACAGACAGACAGACAGACAGACAGACAGACAGACAGACAGGGGAGGTGAAAACATAGGGAAACCCCGGGGCCGGGGCTGGAGCCGTGACACCCTAAATCTACTAATTGAGTGGGGGATAATCCACTAGCGTGTTCATTTGATTCAGATGATAATATACAATGTGATGGTTTCAACGTCTCACCCTTTAAAAGTGCATC
The DNA here is from genome assembly GCA_034670385.1 of Hoplostethus mediterraneus. Classification (NCBI taxonomy): domain Eukaryota; kingdom Metazoa; phylum Chordata; class Actinopteri; order Trachichthyiformes; family Trachichthyidae; genus Hoplostethus; species Hoplostethus mediterraneus. The sequence goes on along the minus strand of JAXDDW010000409.1, from coordinate 7,768 downwards.
ACAAACGGTCTCTTCTGCTGCAACTCCACTGCTCTATTAGTATTTGCTGCTAACTTGCGGGAACGATGGAGAGGCTCCACGATCCTGCTGCTGTCAACAAATGGTCCATTGGAGAGAACGGAGATGACGCGACTCTCTCCCTACATGGCTCTGGTTTTAGTGAGAGATCCTTCTCATGATGAAAGTACAGGACATTTGACTGTACCAGTAAGACCACAGCACTTACAGTTACTTAGCGCTTCTCATTTCTAAATATCCCTTTGATACCTGCAACAGTACAGCGGCTCAGGTTTGGTTGAACCGGTTGCCCAGCCTCCCTCATGCTCATCCATGTTGACAACATGGTCAACCACAGTCGCTCTGATTTCATCCGTTATTGTGTTCCTGACTCCCCTTCCTCTTCCTCCTCCTCCTCCTCCTCCTCCTCTCTGTCCAATATCATCCTGGTCGGTCATCCCGGGAAGAGCCTCGGGGAAGACCTTGGAACGCCGGATCCAGGTTCCCTACCGCTGGAACATTTTCTCCCTCACAGATTCGGGGAAAACTTGAATACGCTGGATAATACGAAGTAGTAGAGATAGTACACACATACGTATCGGCGGTAGTAGTAGCGCATACCGTACGTACTGTATACGCCGAGCTGTATCCGGTTCACGCAAAACGCCGCCGCCGCCTGGGAGACGACCTCGGGGCCGACAGATCCTCCAAGTGATCTGTTTCCTCCGCTTGTGTCTCTTCTACCACCTTGTTGTTTTGAGGGTTTGTGTGAAGGCGTCGGTGTAACTTGAAGGTAGAAAGATCCCGCTCTCTCTTAGAGGGGCTCGCTTCCACGCTATTTGAGCCGGGGACCTCTCGTACCCTCGGTGAGAATCGTACCCCTAGACCGACGAGGGTTCGAATCCCCTCGTGTGTCCTATCCGGGCCCGCGGCTGACTTCCTACAACTGCTGACGTGGCATGTTGGAGGCTCACAGCTCATCTGGACAAACAGACACAACTTCTAAATGAAATCATGTGCAGAAAGTTTCATGTTGTGAACTTGTCAGACTTCTCACTCAGCAGCACTCAGACAATACTGTCACTTAGTCAACCGGTAGACAGTCGACCGATTAAACCCTGAAATCAATCTGATGATAGAAAATAACATTCAATTCGGTTCACGCTCATTTATTGTTTACAGGTTTTCATGATTGTTTCATCAATTTGCAAAGAGGCAAATAGTTTCCTGTTGAAGAGAAACACAGATTATGACCCCCATGTTTTATTGTGAAAGATCAACAAACATCTTTAGAGTTTCAAGTCATTCTGATTGGGTCACGGCCAAAATGACACACAGACAGACGGGTGATGAATCTGTCAACCTTTCAAATGTCATGTGTACATTTCTCACTCGTGTGTGTGTGTGTGTGTGTGTGTATAAATCCATCTATACAGGCATTTCTATTTGTATGGACACACATCAAGGGTGGGGGAAGTGTGGGGCATGTTGTTGGACTTTGGCTTCACCAACATTACGTTTCAAAACATACATGCCTGGTATGCCAGGTAAACGGAAGCAGCAAACAAGTCATTCTTTTACTAAAATATCATTTCTAAATGAGGATCTCGGTCACTCAGCTTGCCCGAGCTTTAAAGTCAACACATTCTGTTGAAGTCAATGCTTGCTTGAATAGAAGAAGATGGAAACAACTGAAGACAACAAGAGAGATGTTTAGCTTGGAGCAGTGAGATGAAGAAAACACCAAATAAAACAAGGTGTCAAACAACAGACTCTCAGATTCATGAGAATCATTTATTTCTGGGTCATTCATTCAATTTCCCAAATTAAATGTCCATGTTCTTGTACATGTGTGATGTTCAAACCCTGTTCAGTTACCACACATAGAAGACACTATTTACAGTGAGTGTGTGTGTGTGTGTGTGTGTGTGTGTGTGTGTGTGTGTGTGTGTGTACAGAGTGAACTATCATGTCAACAGTTGTTGTGAGTGTTTCTCTCCCTCCTCTATCTGACACAGAGACACTGAGGAACCAGAACTAAACCCAAACCCAGGGTAGAGAGGTTCAGTGAATGTGGAGGTGAAGGTGTGGAGGTGGATCAGAGAGTCAGAGGAGACTCTGTAGAAGGACAGAGTACCAGCAGACCAGTCCAGATACACTCCTACTCTGTTAGAGGAGGAGGAGGAGGAGGAGGAGGAGGAGGAAGAAGAGGGGATACGTATCTCTGTTGATCTGTTATTGTGACAGACATCGTAACTACCATCATTATAGCAGTTCAGACTCCAGGACTTTTCATTCCCTCCAATCCAGCAGCCATCACCTCTTCCTTTCCTCCTGATTCCTCTGTATGTCATTCCTATATTAACGTCTCCTTTCCTCTCCACCTCCCAGTAACATCTCCCAGTCAGACCATTTCTACACAACACCTGGTGGTAGTAATCAAATCTCTCTGGGTGATCAGGATGTGGCTGCTCCTCTTCCACCAGTGTCACCTTCCTGTTGTCCTCAGACAGAAAGAGCTTCCTGTTTGCTGTGTTCAGGTCCAGTGTGAGTTCACAGACATCTGATGGGAGAACAAGACACAATACAGCATCAGTTTCTGATCTGAGATCTGTTCTGTTATTATTATTGATTTATTGATAGTTTGACTTTCATGATGACTCATATCAGCCATCATCTTCATTCTCAGTAGGATCTGAATGAATGGAAGTCATCTTCTGCTGTGTTGATGGGCTTTCCATCTCAATAGTTGAATGTTCAGGAATAAAACTAAATCCACACTTACACTTCCTCACACCTGATCTCAACCTCAACGCTCCACCGTGGTCGACACTGGGGGGGGAATGGAAATATGGGCATTTAATAACCTTCCTTATGAATGAGTTTCCATACAACATCACTGATATCCACCATGAAACAACATGACCCAGCTTCACAGTCTGACTGAGAACATCATGGTGACAACTCCACCCCTCTACAAGACATTGCCTCTCCATACCTGAGAGTGTCCAGTCTCCAGTGTGGATCCTCCAGTCCAGCAGAGAGCAGCTTCACTCCTGAGTCTCCTGGGTGATTGTAGCTCAGGTCCAGCTCTCTCAGATGGGAGGGGTTGGAGCTCAGAGCTGAGGCCAGAGAAGCACAGCCTTCCTCTGAGACCAGACAGCCTGACAGCCTGGAAACACACCAGACAAGATCCATGTTAGATGTTGTTAGTTGACCTTATTTATGTTGATGTTATTAGAGACCTGGCCAAGGTAGCAGCAACATACAGTACAATACAGCAAATACAACATCAAATACAACAACTCCAATAAAATGACCTTTCTAGTACAACAACAACATGCCTCAGTGACTACATTCTTTATGGTGCATTTCAATTCATCCAGTGAACAAGTGAGTCCAGAACTGGACAGACCTCACTGTCGGGTGTCCAGTCGGCATTGGAGTTGGACACAGATCAAATCCAGGCTGCATCTTCATCAGATGGTAGGACGATGTCATTCTAAGTTACAAGTATTTGTAAGGCGTTCAGTCCATGTGATCAGAATCTTGTATTGTTATGAATGAGGACAATTCAGCAAATGCACCATTGCAGCCGAAGAAAATCAAAGATCTTCTATTTCTACCTTTTATGTCTCCTCAACACAAATGAGCCCTTAAGACTAAGATGAGATGAAAGACATTTCTCCTATTTCCCAAGAGAAAAGAGCATGTTGATCCCACTCTGATCACTACAAGAGATCGCCACATGATCTGAAATGAGCATCATTTAACTCTCCTGAACAAAGAAAACTCAACACTGTTGCATTTTCCTATTGAAGCCACGGGGCCAACAGCCATCGTAGGGACCAAGTATCACTATATATGTCATATTAGCATCCCAAAGTGTCAAGAGTCCTTTCTCTCTGTTGTCCCCTCGTTGCTCTAAAAGGCTTTTAGGAGAAACTGTCAGAGAGCAGTGCATGCTGGGAAGTATGCTGATATGCTGCTAGATCATCTATATCCTTAACACTGTTAGTTTAATGAATGCTTGGTAAGATGTTCCTTCAAGTCACAAGACATGAACTAAGTTGTGAAGCTGATAACTAAATCCTCCTTGTGTCTGCGCCATCGTTCCTTTTCTGTCTGCTGTCAAATTCTCAAAGTGATCATCATCATGTTGGGTCATTTACACTTTGCTGTGTGAATAGTTGAAGGAAACACCATCTCTGGTGGTGTTGATACTTGGAGAAGATGCATTCTGTGGACTTCAAAAGTTCCTATATGCAGATGCTTTCACTGCCATTTCCCCCCAGTAGATGGCGCATCGGTGCTGCAGAAAGCTCAGCACACTCTTACAGGTTTTGCTGATTGTTCCACACTAAAAGTGACTGCTGAGACAAAAGCATCAAAACCTAAACTTTTACACACACACACACACACACACACACACCTAAGAAATGGGACAACCCTTCAAGACCCTGATACGTCATCGATGACGTTTACATCAACAGACGGGACGAGTTTGTTCTCGGAGATTACTATGGCAACAATGGTTTTATCACAGTGACATTTGCCTTCATCTGATGGAGATAGAAAAACATGGACGCTCGCGATTCCTTCACAACTTTTACGTTTCACGTTACTAATCGATCAAACAAGTCATCCAATAAAAAAGACCACTGCTTCATCACCAGACCACTTCATGACAGAACAGCGTTAGCGGTGCTCTGTAGTCTGCACTGATATTAGAGGAGCCGGAACAAGTGCAGCAACTTCGCTGCTGGACTTTAGTTATATTTCGTCATGTGACATCAAAGGGGAAATGCGACATGTAAATATGTCAACATGCAGAACTGTCAAGCACAAATCAACGGACTATAACGGACTATAACGGACTATAACGGACTACCAGGGCAGACCCCCCGCAACTGTGAGTGCCGACGCATCCCTAGCGGACGACCTGAACACATTCTGGTTTGAGGCTAGCAACAACAGCGCTAGCTCGCCGGCTAACAACATCACCGTTAGCGCAGCCGCAGTGAGTTCTACCGCTGGGGATGAACACACACTCTCTGTGACCGAGCACAGTGTGAGGAGGCTCTGACGAGGGTCAACACCAGGAAAGATGCTGGTCCGGATGGCATATCTGGGCGAGTACTGAAGACCTGTGCTAATCAGCTAGCTCCAGAGGGTGAGCAGGTATAAATACCTGGGAGTCCACATCACCCAAGACCTGTCATGGACTACACACACACACACACACCTCAGGCAGCTGAGGATCCTTCAGTCCTTCTACTCTGGAGCTGTAGAGAGCATCCTGACAGGAAGCATCACTGCCTGGTTGGGCAACAGCTCCGCTCAGGACAGGAAGGCTCTGCAGAGAGTATTGGAACTACACTCCCCACCCTGCAGGACTTGTACACCAGGGGCCTCATTACAGAATAATTTCCTAACTGCTTGTCCTATCTTAACTTAAGTTTCAAAGATAGGAAAAATCCTATCTTCCTATTACAGAAGCAATTCCTAAACTCATGGCTGTATCCTATCCTATCTCAGACCTCATATCTTATCTTAACTTAAGAAATCCTAACTAGAAGTGTAAACTCGATTCTTCAATCGGCACTCGTCCTGTCATGTCTGTATCTGTGTTTAGAATGTACACGAGACTGCCAGTATCCTTGATTAGAATGTAATATCAATGGCTGTCTCACTTCAGCTGTCACTGGCTAGATATAATGGACAAGAAAAGATGGGCGTTCAATTTTAATATCGATGAGTCGGAGGCATTAATCGTGTTGGGGGAAGAGAGGAAACCCCACATTTTTGGGAAGTTTTCACCCCAATTATCGGCCCAGGATAAAGATTAAAATAATATATTATAATAATATTAATATTATATAATAACAATAATAATAACAATAATAATATAATATAATATAATATTCTAAATATTATTTATTATTATTATTATTAAAAATACATAATATTTTAGTGTTCATGTTGTTCCTCATCTTCATTGTCATTGCCATACAGACCTAACAACAGTGCTGCTGCCATTTTTGGCAGTTATTTTGAATTTAGGACAGGGTCTATGTCATCCTAACTTAGGATTCCTAACTTAGGAAATTCTTCAGTTAGGACGGTTCTGTAATAGCTAAATTCCTATCCTAAGATAAGATAGGATTTTTTCCTAAATGCAGTTAGGAAACATGTTTCTGTAATACCAAAATCCTAAATGTCATCCTAAACTGAGATAAGATAGGATTTCAGACTTAGGAAGTTTCTGTAATGAGGCCCCAGGACCAGAACCAGAGCCTGCAGGATCATGAAGGATCCTCCCCACCCTGCAGGACTTGTACACCAGGGGCCTCATAAAAAATAAAGCGTTTAGGGCCACACAGACCAGAGGATTTCGTGTTGCTTCAGCCTGGGGATAAAGTGAATCGTACCTTCAAAAGGGAATGGTTGGACAAGAAGACGTGGATGGCTGCTAGCACCTCAAAACATGCACTGTTCTGTTTCCCATGTATTCTTTTTGGTGGTGGAGAAGATTCCGTTTGGGCATCGGCTGGATTTACAGACATTAAACATCTATCAGAAAGGACGGCGAAGCATGAAAGCTCTTCATTCACGAAAACAACCTGCACGAGATCTTGTCTGAAACCTGCACTCTGCTAAGCATCATCATCACAACTCCCATGACATCTGCCGAATCTGAGAGGAACTTTTCCACATTGAAAAGGATTAAGACATTTACAAGAAACACTATGGGACAACAGCGACTGAATGCCCTTTCCATGCTTTCCATTGAAAATCCGTTTATTCAGGGAAAGTTGGATTTCAACTGTAAAGTAATCGAGAGGTTTGCTCACGCAAAGGACCGGCGTGCCTCATTCCTGTTCAAGTGACCTGCATTGTTGAGTGACGTCAATATTTTGTGTGTGTGTGTGTGTGTGTGTGTGTGGAGCTGAAATGTTTGGACATAAAAATGGACAGTGCGCCGTTCACTGTCCAGACTATTGGAGCTGTCAGTGTCACGTGACTTGTCACTTTCAGCACCCTCCTGGACAGGGCTCTTTGTGTGTGTGGCTTTTGTGTTATAGCCTCAGACTGCACTGCTGTCGGATGTTGCATATCATTTAAAACTTGAATTAAAAGTAACCAAAATTGATTTAGTTGTTTTGTATATCTTTTTTGTCAGTAATGCAAGGTTTGTACCTTTATTAGCTGTCATATGTGATGCAGTAACCCAAACAGGGAGCAGAGCAGTGTGTGTTTGCAGCAGAGGCTCAATATCACTGCTATGAAGTCTGCGTTCCGTGCGTAAATACGCAGCACGAGCCGATGCCTAGCAGATTGGCTAGATCTGTTTTGTGTGATGGTGAAAGGTGACGTGTTCTTAATGACTTGCCTGGTTAAATAAAGGTAAAAAACAACAACATACAAAACTGCCCCTCCAGAAATGTCAGGCCAAAATCGCCACTGGTGACAGGGCCTTTAGACTGGAGAACAGGTACACTACCACTCAACAGTTTGGGGTCACTTAGAAATCTCCTTATTGTTGAAAGAAAAGCACCATTTATTTCAATGAAAATAACATTAAATTGATCAGAAATACAGTCTAGACATTGTTCATGTGGTAAATGACTATTATAGCTGAAACGGCTGATTGTTAATGTGTCCAATGGCACATTGTGTTCGCTAATCCAAGTTTATCTGTTAAAGCTCATTGATCAATGAAAATCCCAGGCTATTGATACTGGAGCATTGTGGGTTGATGAAATCTCGG